>JAHWFP010228242.1:0-14374 GCA_023313725.1 Lithobius niger
CGTTGCACTAGTAGAATAATCCAAACTAAAACACGTCTCGCTTCTTCATTGTAAAACCACATGTTTGTTCGATTCCAAGCACATAACACTTTTGCTGCGACACGTACAGAGGCTTGCACGTTAAAACCGCGTTTGTGTATTATTATTTTAATCAGGAATTAAATCAGCAGCCATGGTTCGTCGTTTGGGTACAATAGGGGGGCAGTCTTCATTTTTATTCTCACACTTACTGATCGTGTGAATTTTGTGTGATTTCTTACTATTTATTAACGTGGGATCATGCTAGCTTCTTTACGTGGGAAATGGAGAATGCTTTTTATTCTTGCCACGCGTAGCCCAAAATGTCCCACGACTACAAGCTCTCCAATTACATTTGAACGCTTGAAAACCGTTATCAATTACATCTTAATTCAATTAAAGCGCGCGCCCCGTTGCGTCATAATTTGAACGAGCGTTCCGTAATGAGAGAACGCATGCGCGTGAGGCACGGAATTGCTCGTCTCTGGGTCGCGCGCCACTTTTCCCATATCATTTTGAATGTCCGCAGCGTGAGACCTATACAGGAAAACTATTGGATTACTACAATAGAGAAGAAAGAACGAAAAAAAGCGGAAGTGATGCCAGACCATCGCAACGGGACGTCAGCTCTCAAACATTTGAATTATAATAATAGCAAAAAAAAAAAAAAGATACGAAGAACAACAACAACGGTTCTTTTAAGATGACAGTGAAACATATTGGAGAAAAGCATCAGCCAGCGACTTAAAAGATGTCCTGAATTTCAATACAGACGACGGATGATTTTACTGAAAGAAGAAAAGATGAAAATAGAACGGATGGAAAGAGCTCTGCAAAGATGGATTGAAGCAGTACGTTTGCAAAAGCAGAAAAAGGAGGTAAAATGAACCACAACAAAAAAAATACGGCTATTTTCAGGGCCAGCAAATATTACGAAAGAGATCCCTTTGGCTGTTGTGCTTTAGTATTAATTTTAAGGACGATGCAATGTCCTAATAAAGCTTTATTTTAGGGTTTTATGGAGCGCGAAGGTGGCCTAGCGCCGCGCCGGGAACAAGCGCCGGGGACGGGACAGCAAGCGGCCCCAGCCAACCATTGGTAGGAGCATGCAGCGGGCACGGCACGACGAAGCGAGCGAACGCCGGCAGCGAGAAATGAAACGGGTCGCGGGTAGAAAGAGGGAGGGAGGCACACTGGCCAGGCGGAGTGGGGCAAGCGAGCGAGGTTCTACTACATGAGCTGGTGGGGTCTGCTGGAGGGTGAGGGGGCGCCGCCCGACCTCCGTGACGGGCGAAAAACGAGCGCCGGAGGAGGGGAACCGAACGGGTCACCTTTTGCCGAGTGGGAAAAACTAGCGTCCGGGGCGGGGAATCGAACCCGGGAGCCTAAAAGAGCGTTACGGTGTTCAAGGGGTTATTAAAGGGTTAACAGGCGTTTACGGGCGAAAAACGAGCGCCGGAGCGGGGGAATCGAACGGGGAACCTTTTGCCGAGTGGGAAAAACTACCGTCCGGGGCGGGGAAACGAACCCTGTGTTCAAGGGGTTATGAAAGGGTTAACGCTCGTTTCACCCGATCCCTTCCCTCCCTAATTAACCCTTCCCTCACTCCTTAACCCTTTACCCATAGTCCCCCCACCCCCCTTCCGATACCGAGCCTGCCGATATAAATGCGGATCTATTAGCCCACCACTACTCGCAACCCGACTCGATTTAAAACATGTATGGCTGGAATTAGCCAGGCGGCAGAATTTCCATTGTAACGCACTGTCAAATTGATTAAACTTGTTAACTACTACAGTTTTAGAAATCTAATACATTAAACAATATCGCAAAACTGTGTTTAGCTACTAAAATATAGAAACAATGGTTTATCTAGCTCGAGAACACGATCACTCACCTTCGTTTTAGAAGGCGTCGACGAAAAAAGTGCGGGCTTATGCACGAGTTTGTTGCTGTGTTGGGTATTGGCGATGCTGCACACTGCTGACATTTAGCGGCAGTTCGACAAACTATTTTGAGCAAGCGATAAGCGCTGCAGCTTAAGGATGGTCAACATATTTATTTAGAGGGCTTTAAAGCTATAATACAGAGGAACGAAGATGGTGGCTGGAATTTGGTCACTCTACCCTACCTGTACCAGCTTCTCCCATACACTTGAAAGATATTGATAAATATTAATCTTCTACCTTGAATTCCATCATTAATAGCAGCATATCTGTATTTAACACTTACTCTGCTATGTAGTTTCTCATCTTAGAGGCATTGTTGAGATACAAATGTTGGCTGCTTAGTTTATAATGTATCTGTAACGGGTTATGCCGATCCCAGTTGTAGGCATCTTCCCACATTTCCCAATAGACACTGTAACCGGAAACCTTCAAGTTTCTTGTTCCGTCCTTTTCAATGGCAAGCACACCATTTCTTATGTTTTTAAGTGTATGTTTCATATCCATTGTAAAGAAGATGCCTTCCTCAAAGAGTTCGACTGTATTGCTACTTTTGAAGTTAACAGTTGATGGGTCACCACTAAAATACATTTTCAAAAACTGGAGGTTAGTTAACAACTCCTTCAACACTTCAGTGTTTTACTCTAAATTCATGAGAATTTACGTAATTAACTGCGTTCCAAAACACAATGTAAATATCAGTAGCCGTTGCTTGTCGAGTTGGGAAATGACAAATTGGAAGACAAAAGCCAGAAGCTTTAACTGCAGAACATATTTTGGCAAGATTTTCTTTGTTTATCTTGTTTTTTCAGGTGTTAGGTCATTGGGTTCCACTCCCAAGTCAACAAACCCAATTAGTTTCTGGTGTTCACCACCAGGAACCACTTGAATTGCCTCTTCGAATATTCCACCTAAATATCCTTCAAGTGGCAGTTTGTCTTTTGTCTTCGTTGTGCAGCCAGATAAAATTATCTATTTGAAGCCCGCTTTACTGAGTTACAGAATATTTATACTAGCAACTGTTCTGATCGCAATTTTAAAATCTGTTTCTTACATACACTGCCCATCGCCCATCACTGCCCATCGCCTTCCATCAGGATATTCTGTGTTTTCTGCAGAGCTTTTGGCTCTCGGTTTGGCGGTGGAATGGATCATTGGCCTTCAGGGCACGCATTTCATTATCTTTAGCGATTCCATGAGTGCCCTGGAGTCCTTGGCGAATTGCAATCCTCGGAACCCCTTGACACAACGTGTCCAAGCTTTGCTTTCCCGCTTGCCTGGCCAGCGGAAAACCGTGCTTTTCTGCTGGATCCCGGGCCATGTTGGGATAGCAGGGAAAGAACAAGCTGATTCTGCAGCAAAAGGGGCCCTTTCTGGCCCTCTCGGAAGGGGGGGGGGATTGAGGCTTAATGGCGCGTCGACAACTTGGTCATTAGCGCCAACCTCAGTCACAGTGCAGTGGTCCGGGTTGCCACTGCACCACACATTACAGAGATGTTATTCAAACCCCTAATCTAAATCTTGTCATACATCTGTACCGTACATCTCGGAAGGGATCTCAGCCTTGTTCCCTCGGACGCTTTTCCAACTCTGCGTCTGAGGTTACACGCTTTTTGGCAAGCCTCGTGGGATGGACAGGACGGCAATAAATTACGAGCTATTAAAGTCACTGTTGAGGAATGGCTCTCGGCGTGTCGCCGCAGTCGCCGTGAGGAGGTGGTGTTGGCCCGTTTGTGCATTGGTCACACTCGACTTACTCACTGTTTCCTTTTGCGGGGGTTGACCCTCCTGAATGTTATTGGTGTCGGCGGCCACTTACGGTCCGCTACTTACTTGTTGATTGTCGCCATCTTGATGGTGTTCGTCGTCGTTTCCATCTTCCGCATGACATTGCGCGTCAGTTGGGCGATAAGTCTGTCCTCCTGTCCGGTGTTTTTCAATTTTTGCAGGAGGTACAGATGTATGACAAGATTTAGATTAGGGGTTTGAATAACATCTCTGTAATGTGTGGTGCAGTGGCAACCCGGACCACTGCACTGTGACTGAGGTTGGCGCTAATGACCAAGTTGTCGACGCGCCATTAAGCCTCAATTTCCCCCCCCCCCTTACACTGGTGTAGGCTGTAGGCCTCGAGACCAAAGGGATAAACATTTTTGAAGGAAACCCTTATCCCACCGGTGGCCACGGGCTTCAGAAGGGTTCGAGGCCATCCTTTGTTGTTGAATGTGGATTTTCAGTGAATCTAAAAGAGAACAGAATTGAAAGCTTGTATTTAGTTTGTTTTGGTATTATCATGTTTATCCCTTGTAAGTAGGGCTCACAAAAGCCAATGTCATGGCAAGCAGAGCAGCATGTTGTTGTTATCCTTTCCTGCTCACAACTCTAAATTTTTTTGCGATGGTCATCACTGATAAAATAGACTTCATCCATTGAGAAAATATTAGCAGCTCGCCAGTCAATTGAGATTTAATTTTTTTGGTTGCGACAAAAATTGGAACTGTCAAGTCTGATGAAAAGCAGACTTTATTTGTGATTCAGCCCATTTATTATAAGTCAACTTTTCATTTCAGCGCAGACGATGTGCTCCGTTTTTGAAGTTTTGCAGAAATCAGCACCCCACTTCCGTTTAACAATATCTGCCACATCTTTAAAGTGACCTGGTCAGTTGCTTGTTTCTAGCCAATCAATGTTGTTATATACAGCGACATGCATTGCTCCATTAGAGGAGCCTCTTTTTTTGGACCGACTCTTCATACCAACAATTGAGAATTCTGCCAAATGTGACGTCATTTTCAGCTTGTATCCCAAGTGCACAACATTCTTCCTTGTAGAAGCTTCCCTGGTTGAAATGTGAACACCAAATATGAGCACCTTAGGTTTGTTTGCCAACCTGCAAAATTACAAAAAAGTAAATAAATGTTATATAAATCCATATAGTACTGTAAATTATTTAAAAGACGGAACCCTATTCCTATTCATTGTACTCGGCATTCAGTAGTGTAGGTGGGGGTACTGGAAGGAGTGGTAAGTTCATAGCATAGTGCAGTAGCAAGTAGCTTTGTAAGCTAAATGAAAAAAAAATTCCTAGGTAATCCCATACACCAAAAGCTTGGCATGGGACACAGTAAACTAACTTTTTCAAATATCAAAGGTAGTATGGCAAGCTAGCTCACTCTTGCTGATACACAGATTGTATTAGGTCTCATACTGGGACAAAATTCCACGTCAGTTCAAATGTCGGTGAAAACGGAAGAATTAACCAAAGCCTAAACATAATTTTTAAAAAACGTTACGGCCACCACTACAATCAAGTGTAGAAGAAATTCTGCAACCAAAGTCAACCCTCTGCACATAAAGAATGACCTACACCTACTGCCAACTTCTCTCTGAACAGTAGGTTTTTTTTTTGCAGATATAAGCAAAAGATCGTCTTAATGGGCCAGTTAGGGAAAAGGGGCCTAGCTCAAAGGCCCTGCACTGTGACTGAGGTTGGCGCTAATGACCAAGCTGTCGACGCGCCATTAAGCCTCATCTCCCCCCCCCCCCCCTTAGCTCAAAGGGGCTCGTCACAAAATATGAGTAGGCCAGTGCATTCTTTTTTCTTCCGGCTGGCCTACTCTTATTTTGTGAAAAGCCCCTGTAGCCTGGCTAAAGAGAAAACTGACAAACTAAAAATATTGTGCAGAATTAAAAAAAAAAAAAATGTGAAAAGGGTATTTTCCTTTATGCGGGGTCTATTTGTGGAAGGCATTTTTTTTTTTTAGTTTAGTACAAACGGGCTCGTAAAAAAAATACAGATTTTTTTTTATGGAGTGTGGGGGAGAGTCTGGAAATCATAAATTTCTACAACTCCGTGACTAAGGAAGGAAGGGCGGGCTATTCAATTTGGCCGACTGTGGATAATAAAAAAGGAAAATTCTGGTAAAACCTGAGTAAAAAACTGAATAAAGTGTATAAAAAACACGTGCAAATAAGTTATACGTAATACGTGAAGCTTGACTTGAAGCTTAACCTTAAGTATTCGTGGTTTTCGTCAAAACAACAGTATGTAGCTGCTTTTCTTGCTTTATATTAGCATGCCAAATATGCTGTTTACGGTTCTACCTATAATTTAGGATGTCAGATGTGCTGATTAGAATTCTAGCTGTAATTTAGGTAGTAAATTTTTGTATCAGCTGTTATCCGGTCTTGTTTTCACGGCTGTTTTTCCTAGATTTGTGCGAGGTTAGGTTTTAGGAATTCTTGACCCTTGGATGTGACCTCAAATCTTTTCTGTTACTGCGAAAGCAACTAACGTAAAATTTTATTAGATACCAACTGTTTTATTTTGATATGATGGGGGGATGGGGGCAAAAATTGGGGGGAGGGGGGGGGGTGCTCTCCCTCTCACCATAACGTCGTCTCTGATCCTTGCACACACAAAGTCCTACGATTCTTGATTAGAGATTATTAAAGATTAATAATGATAGTTATTATTCCTGTAGCAATATTACCAGAAACAATGTTCATTTATTCCTGTTATTACTATTAATCATGTACTTTGTGGCGAGCCTCTGTGGCTAATAATAAAACCTAGTTGCAACTCAGTTTTAACCACAGGAGCTCGTAATAAGATACGAGTAGCCCAAGAGGACGGGGAAAAAAACATTATACTGCAATCAGAAGAAACAAAAAAACTAGTGTTATCTACATTATAATCCTGGATGCAGGCTAAAAGGAAGGCTAAAGCAAAAGGGAAGGCTAAAAGGAAAACCACTTCTCCCCTCCTCACTCCCGCATGAAAACAGGAGGCAGGCATGAGTGGTCGATCAACTCAATAAAGGTTCAATCTGACAAGTCGTCGGGCCGAACAATCACTTCTCCCCTCCTCGCGCCCGCATTGCAAATGTGCTCTCCCATTCTGCCTGCATTGAAAGAGGAGGCAGGCATGAGTAGGCGATCAATCCTACAAGTCGTCGGGAACAGTGCCGGGAAAGCTTAATTCATGACCGGCCCTAGTAAGTAATAATTAGGGGGGGGCGGCCCATTGAGGCTTAATGGCGCGTCGACAACTTGGCTATAATTAAGGCTATAAAATTGATTGGCAATAATCTTGAGAAAGGCAGTTGTCATCAGTAGTGGAAGAAGTTCATACTGCTTTATTTTACTTACCATGTTACCAATACAGAGTGCAACCTTTAATTCTATTTTTTTTTGCAAATGAAAACTGTTTTATTTACAATCAAATTTGCACCAGTGAGCGTGCGCTGCTCTCGGTAGTTCGGTTGGTAGTCTGTTGCTTGGAGCTGTAAGAGTATGGCGGCGTACGTTGTGCAACGTGCGTGATATGGTGACGTTTCAAGTATTTCGTTGTTGTATAGCTACAAACAAACCAACAATGAGTGTAATCGGCTGCGGATGCTTATCGCAAATAAAGCTAGAACGCTGCAGCGTAAAATTGGCTTCCTGACCCGTGTTTTGTGGTTTTTTTGCCCTGCCAGCCTATTCGTACTTTGTGACGAGCCGCTGTGCAGTGGGCCAGGTGCCACTGCGTCAGAGATGTCCAGCAAACACCAAATCTAGATCTTATATGGATAAATCTAGTACACTTGATTAATCCATATGTGACAGGAATGGCCTCTTCATTGCACAACAACGGATGGCCTTGAACTCTTCTGATGACCGCTGCCACGGGTGAGATAAGGGTTTCCTTCAAAAACGTTTATTCCCTTTGGTCTTGAAGCCCTGACAAAAATTTTAAAATGTTGAAAATTTTTAAATCATATCTTTCAAAATTCAATTTGAAAACAATTCAATTTTTTCTGACAAACATGGGATTACTATTTTTCGTTTGAATATTCGCAGCCTCAGAGCAAATTTCGACCAACTTATAATTAACCTACACTTTCAAATCTGGGTCAGTCAATGCCTTTACCAAATTAAAGGTTACAATGCTTGTCTTTATAGCCATCCTGATCGAAGGGCAAGTGGTATGGCAGTCTATTTATCTGATGGTATTGATGTACATAAGAAACCTGTTTTATCTAATAATGCCGATTTCATGACAAAATATTTCTATTGTGATGTCTTGGCAGTGTATCTCTATCACGACGGAAATTTTGAGTGATTTTTTTCTGAATTATGCAACATTATTGATGGCACTTCATATCATAATGCCATCGTTATTGGCGATAGGAATTTAAATATTAAAGAAATTAACAATGCAGTGAATGCTTACTTAGACAATTTTTTTGTAAATGGATTTGTTTCTTTTATGAACAAATATACTCGTGTAACCCCCCAAAGTGAATCTTGCTTAGATCATGTTTTTGTTACGTGAAATGATATTGATAATTATAGCTTAGCCTTAATTAAACTGAGTCACTGATCATTATGCAGTTGCACTCGATGTAATGCTTTCTGAAACGGAGAGTAATTCAACTACGACCACGTGCAAATAATTATCCAAATAATTGATTTTTCTAAATTAAATACTTATCTGGCTAGTAAAGACTGGGCAGTAATGCCACACGAAACTGACTGTAACAATGCCATGACTTCTTTCGTCAATATTATTCAACTTAATATCAAGAAGGTTACTTTTAGCAAAGCTATCTGTGCAAAAAACACGAAGATTAATTCGTGTATGACTGCTGCAGTTTTAAAATCGATTAGAACCAAAGATAAAAATACCAAAGTATGAAAAAGCACCCTGATTAACCCGACCTATCCGCAGCGAGTTTGCCGAATACATAAGTATTCTCAAAAAAGTTATTTGTGAAATAAAAGAGCAATAGTACCAAGGTGAATTCTCTAAAGCTAGAATGATTACAAAAAGCAGTGGGAAATCTTAAATGAAATTAGCGGTTCTAAATAACAACACACTGCATTCCCCGATGAAATCTGTGTTAATGGATTTCCGATCTCACTAAATGCTAGTTCTAAGGAGTATACTAATGAATTTAATTACTTTTTTGTTAACATTGGGCAAAAATAATTTTGCCAAATGTCAAGATTAAAAATACGCCTACCGCCTTTGAGAAGTCTGCGTTTGTTACATCCGTTACAGAATGTGAAATTTTTAGTCTTATTATTTCCTCACAAGAAGGTAAAGGTCTTCGTTATGACGGAATCACAACTAACGTCATTAAGCGTATACACAGGGTATCATTGCCCCAGTTTTTTCACGTTTTTAACCTTTCGTTTAAAACTGGCACGTTTCCTCAATTCTTAAGCATACGGTTGGAATTTCTATTTCAAGAAAGGCTCTCGAAATGAATGAATAGCTGGACCTCTACCTTGTTCAACCTAAAGTTGATTAGTATTAAAAAACGCTTAAGCGTATAAAATATGGATGTAAGCCTTAAAAAACTTAAAGCCCTAAAGGAACAGATATTAGAAAAAGACGTGTAAGCCATCAGCGTCGCACTAATACGTATAAAAGAAGCTCCAGCTTGTTTTATGGGACGCTGGAGATGCTTTTATACGTATTAGTGCGACGCTGATGGCTTACATGTCTTTTTCTAATATCTGTTCCTTTAGGGCTTTAAGTTTTTTATACGCTTAAGCTTAAGTAAGGCCTACATGACCTATTCCATCCTACATGGTTTAACGAATATACCTAGCACTCGGTTTATTCAATTACGTGAGGGAGACTGAACACGTGGTCATGGTTTTAAATTGATCGTGAGACCTTTTAAGAGTGATTGTCGTAGGTACTTTTTTCAAATCGTATCGTTGAGCCTTGGAATGCGCTCCCTGCAGATGTTGCTTATGCCCCATCCCTTGCATCTTTTAAATTCCGACTTAAAAGTGTAGATCTTACAAAGTTTGTAATGCGTTTTTAGTATGCGACAATGGGGGCGGGGGATTGAGGCTTAATGGCACGTCGACAACTTGGTCATTAGCGCCAACCTCAGTCACAGTGCAGTGGTCCGGGTTGCCACTGCACCACACATTACAGAGATGTTATTCAAACCCCTAATCTAAATCTTGTCATACAACAAGACAATGGCTATGCCAGCAATTGGTTACTTTTACTTTGTTCTTGCTTAATTTGTTTTTGGCAAGGTGTTAGTGGACCGTGTGGTCCCTTCCCTGACACTAATGACCAAGCGCTAATGACCAAGCTGTCGACGCGCCATTAAGCCTCAATCCCCCCCTCTGACCGTTTGTATCTTTTTGGTGCAATAAATTTCTCATTCATTCATTCAATCGTTTTTTAATACTAATATCCCTTATTTTTTTCTTCTTGTTTTAGCAAGAATAACACAGAAAAGAACACTGTAGTCACCTTAAAATAACTGTTATAAGAGAATCTTTTCCATGGCTGATTCGTTATATACTGCTAAGAGTGACTTTTGCACCCAATTTCATGTTTTTAGCTTGATCTATAAGAATTTGTTGCCCAAACCCCTGGGAGGCATCACGAGGAGGTTCTGGGGCGGGGGGCACTGATGGCACTTTAGGTATTTCATTGGGGTCCATGGCTGGTTCGATTTTTACTGTTAAGAAGGACTTGTGTACCAAATTTATGTTTTCTGAAAAATTTCTGCAAAAATTTGTTACTCCACTTAATGATTTCTGCCCAGTGCTCTACAATAATGATTGCTCTGCCGATGCAAATACTGCAGTAACATCAAAATCGTGTTCAAAAGGCCCTGATCGGTGTTAATACCTACATTTTGAGCTGTACAAATTGAAAATTGGTTCATTGGTTCGATCTCTAGGTGAGAGCAAAAGTTCTAACCCATTTGGCTTTTTGTGTCAAGAATATTGTAGTTACATTAAAATAGCATGCGAAAGGCCCTAGGCCTTGTCCATACCTACGTTTTAAGCTATAGAACTTGAAAATCGGTTCAGTGGTTCGATCTCCAGGTCAGAGCAAAGAGTCCCAACAGCAACATTAATGATTTCTGCCCACTGATCTGCAATAATAATTGCTCTGCCGACGAGAATACTGCAGTCACATCAAAATCGGGTTCAAAAGGCCCTGGTCGGTGTTAATACCTACATGTTAAGCTACACAAATTAAAAAAACGGTTCATTGGTTCGATCTCTAGGTGAGAGCAAAAGTTTTAGCCCACTTGGCTTTCCGTGTCAAGAATATTGTAGTTACGTTAAAATAGCCTGCGAAAGGCTCGAGGCCTTGTCCAGACCTACGTTTTAAGCTACAGAACTTGAAAATCGGTTCAGTGGTTCGGTCTCCAGGTGAGGGCAAAGAGTCCCAACAACAAGAAGAACAACAGCAACAACAACAAGAAATGGCTCTGCTGTGGACGCCGAACGGTTTGATTGTTGTCATTAAAATTTTTAATGAAGTGAAATAGTTACGACACGACCCCAAATACCGAATTTCGTTGGTCTATGTCAATTCTGGGCGAGACTATAGGAGTTCAAAGTTTGACGTTTTACATGGAAGTTCATGCTGAGGCTTACATAAGGACCGCGGTCCTTGATAAGGAAAGACTCCACAGAAATTAAACGTTTGAATGAGATGTCATCATTTAAGAAACAAACATTTGTTCAGGTCGCTACTTGATCTAAACCCATCTACCTTAGAAAATTTGTTAAATATTGTGAATTAACCTTTTCGTAAATTTAATTATTTGCTTTTTGTGCAGCCCCAAATCCACACGCGGGCATCTGCTCTTCTGAGTTTGTCACTATTTTGACTGTCCTTGTATTTGCTTCTAAATGAAAATCATAAATTCAATTCAATTCAAATAATAAATTCAGTTCAATAGCCCACAATTTATTGCCGTCTTATCCGTCTCACTTGGCTTGCCAAGCAGCATGCAACATCGATTGGAGATTTTAAATCTGGTTTGTTTGAATTCTAGAGTTCAATTTCTGTAATTCACTGCTAAGTTACTGTTCTTGCTTTGATTCACTCTGGTTTCTTGTTGGTCTTTAACTATTGTCGATTACTGTTACATTTAGTAATGGTGGTTTTTCTTTGTGCGTATAGGATGATCTTCTTTCCAGATTTAAAAAAAACATGACCTACATTTGCCTACTTGATGATCCTTTACTATTCGTTGTGCTCAATATGAATTGACTATAGCTGGACGTCAATTCTATCAAACTTATGTGTGTGCTGCGTGCGCTTAAGGGAACATAAATAGAAACGTAATCTTGGGGTGTGTAGCCTATGTCGTTTCTCATGGAACTGTTTGCCTACGTTGCTACCATTAACTGTACCTTAAGGAAATTTTAGGTCTCAAGAAAATTTGTTGATGATTAATGAAGTTTAAACGTTCAAGATAAGTGAATACAAACACAATTATTCATTGTCAAACTAAGAGTTATTGACTAAAATTTTCACTAAAAGCACTTGTAAGCAATCGGACATGAAAACATGTATGTGTGATTAGCATGCACCGAAGATAACACAAGCACGCCTAAGTACATAAACTTGAAACGACGAGTGTGTCCCAATCACATTGCAAGGGCAGGGTCATGTATGTGTTCACGGCGGTTTTAGAACTAGGGGCAGTAGTGTGCAAACGCGAGGATGAAGTCGAAGTCAGGCTGGCAGCAGCTGGTAAGCAAATTTCCACAACCATCGAATTCAGATTCAGAAAGTAATAACTAAAATATTGATGCAAGTGAAAGTGATAGTAGTGAGGGCGTTGAAAGGAGAGGAAAGCTATAGTGATTGACAGATACGGAAATCGATCTGGTGTACATTCCACTCATAGGTCAGCCAGGTGTTCGTTTGGGTCTAGATTGACCCAAATGAACAGCCGATAAATGTTCTCTCCCTATGGTTTTTTGACACGATTATTGAAACGGTCGTCCATGAAACAATTATTGAAACGGTCATCCATGAAACAAACATTAAAAGTAATGAATATTTTGAAGCTCACCGAACATGTAGAAACGAGCGCATGAAACGTTGGAAGGACGTGTTAATGAATGAAATGAAAGCTTTTTTTGCTTTAAGGCAACATTAATATCACCGATTTGAAGTGTTGGAGTAGGAACATTTTGCCGAGTTTGCGGTAATGTTATGTTGAGGAATCAATTCCAAATCGTTCTTCCAACAACAAACGAAGACAGTCAGGACTCCTCTATTCAAGATACGCCCAATTATTGACGTGGTTATGCTGAATGTCCAAAAAGGTTATTGTATGTCTGGATGATACTGTGTGGAGGCTACCGAACGTTTCGACAGTACATCAAGGGGAAAAAAGCCAAACTCAGTATCAAGCTCTATACATGTGCTCGATGTAATTGTGTACACCGGGCAACAGCTGCCCAGTATTAAGGTCATAGTTTAGCAAACCAAAGAAGACGGGTGTATGGTGCGCTGCGAACATAGACGGGGGAATCCAAAGAGTGGCTCTGCAATCAAACTAAAAAAGGGGAAAGTAATACGAAAACGACGAGGTTCTATTGTTGTAATGAAATGGAAAGATCGGAGAGATGTGCTGACGATCACGAATGCCCACAAACATGAGATGATACAACTCAACCGAAACCGCGGAGTAGTTGTTTCAAAACAAAAGCATGTGATGGACTACAACACACATTCTGGGCATAGATCATTGCGACCAGACGATTTCTTAATATTTGTGCCCAAGAAATCAGATGGTACAGAAAGATGTTTTTCCAGCTAACTGACTTTTGGAATGCTATGCTTGAGCAAGGAAGCAACAGACAAGCAAACTTCACTACTGCAAATTCTGGAAAGTGCTATTCTTTAGCTTCTGGGCAACCCTGATCGCAGTGTAACAAATACTGTAAAGGAAGCAAAAGTAAACCAACAATTACACACCAATGTTATTAACGAAACCCCATGAATGGAACCATGTTAAATTAAGTTCTTGATAATAACAACTTATTAACGTAACCACCAGTGGAACGATAAAACATTTGACACTTACAGCTGCATAAAATAAATATTTTGGATTCCGTTAGCACATGTATTTTTTTTTCACTGTGTTAGGATAACAGCAGTTCATCACCAACTCCGAATTCCTCTTTTTCATAACGTGCTCAAAAATCCCACACAACCCAGCCATTGTGAGGGTTGTGGTCACTTGCTGGAAAGCTCCACGGAAGCCTGGTGTGCCTTCAAAATCAAGAAAACGAAACTTCTTTGCGGGACAACGCCCAGTAGTCAGCGCCTAGCAGAAATAGAAATATTGGCAGCTGCGGAAAGATGGCAACACAAAAATTTTTTCACCACCCTTGCAATGCAAGATTCTCTGTGGTACCTGAACCACAAACATTTACAACTGTCAGTGTTCAGCTTGTTCCAAGTTCTGGTCAGTTCTAGCCTTCAGTAAATGTTGCCAATTTACTTCATTTTATGGGTATGCTTGATGATTCAATGCCAGCATTTATAACAATAGAACCATCACTACACTTGTGAATTTCCCATTAGGACACAACTGGTACTTTTTGTTATATTCCAGCTGATA
>JAHWFP010228247.1:0-20689 GCA_023313725.1 Lithobius niger
TAAAATATGCCAATAAGTTCAACTTAGTTTGACTCAATTGAGTACTGCCAAAGTGAAGCATAAATTAAAGGATTTTATTTCAGGCGTGAAAACAAATTATATGCTTCTCGGGCATTTTTTAAACTTACAAAATTGTTGTCGAAATTTTGGAAGGATATTTGGACAAAAAAATATCTTCCTTTGAAATCTAAATATACAAGAAGTAAATATGGACTCACATTTTCAAATTAACAGTGTGACATTTTTAAACGTACAAAATCGACCTGGCTTTTTATTTTTATTTCATAAATTCAAAGGCCTTCTTTCGGTAGATTTTTCTTTTTCAAAATATAATTTTTGCTATTTACGAATGCAAAAAAATAGCATTTAAACATTATAATCAGACCACAGAAACAAAGACGCACAACCTCACAACAAGAAGGAAATAGTCCAAATTTCCGCAAATTTTCGACAGTTTGTGTAGAGGAGAATGAAATACGTCTCCCAACTGAATAGTCTGGGCAAATACCGAGACCCTAATTACGTCAAATTCGAAAAGAGATCGGCATTGAGAGGCTTAAAATCCTTGGCTTTACAGGCACATGAGAGAGAGTTATGACCAACATCCACGCACCTTCTGCACCTGCAATCCAATCGTAAGGCCGACCTCCACACCAGCTTTACAACCGAATGGAATTGGTACGACCAATAATGAAGGTCATGGTCACGGCCACCGCCCAACCAACATTGATGGTCAATGCCACGGCTACCTCCCAACCAACATCAACGGCCACGGCCACCGCGCGATTCAAATGTAAACAACCGACTTATGCGAGCCAAAACACTAGAAAAAACCCCAAAATCATGCCTGAAGAAGACATTTGGGAGACATATTTCATTATCCTGTACACAATCTGTTGAACGTTTTCGTAAATTTGGGCTAATTTCCTTTTTGTTATGAGAATGTGCGTATTTGTTTTTGTGATACGATTTTCTGAACTCTCGCAGCATAATGTGTTTACATATTTTAAAACACTACAATGCAAACATACACCATTCAAGACCAAAGTTGACAACAACTTAATTATCTGTCTTGTACTTTCCTGTCGACGCAAGACAATAACAAATTGCTTCTCATGCCACTTGCTGGAGGTTCAAACCCTGTTGATCAAACATTTTTATTGCGAATAAAAGTTGAAGAATCATTTTGCGAGGAAGCAAGACTCGAAGGACAAATGCCCCTGGCTGGCAATAAAATCCTGCAAGTACATGCCAAACACTTATTCAGTTTTTTGGCTGTTCCCACTTCTTTGGAGCCATGGTCACTTAAACATTACAACTAGAACAAGGCTTGAGCACTGTGAAGACGAAAATGCTACACATGACTGATAGGGTACTCCTTACACTTAGAAGTGGGCACTCCAACTTAGTCTAGGGGTTAGTGAAGGGGTCAGTAGGCATATTATTATTTCGTTTCGGGGTCAGGGGAAGAGTTCATAGTAGCAGCATGTTGACCACAAAGGGGAATAGGAGATTCAGGATTGCTTAAAAATGCTACCATGTTGCTTTTGAGCATAGTTTGAACTTTAGAATCAGCCAGTATTTAGACAGATTATAAAAAAAATATAAATAATACCATCAGGTCCAGCACTTACAGCTATCTGTAATCGAAAAATCTCATTCATTGTGTTAGGGGATAAACATTGTAAAAGAATTTGAAATGGATTAAACTTTCCAACTTCCCAAAACAGTGTCTTTGTTAGATTTGCTAACATATTTTCTTCTTCTTTTTCTCCTATAGTTGCCTGTATGCAAGACCTGGTTTGAGATTGCAAATAAACTTTATAGTTTATTTATTCAAGATGGGGCAGAATCGAGGGGCCGTACTACTCTCAGTAATTTAAGAAATCTCATTGATATTGATGGAAAATTCTCAGAAGGGTAAGGCATTGTTTATAAACACATTTTGATTTAGATTTACCCTTCCTCCAACCCTCGAGTGATATTATGGAACTTTATCCATTGAACTGTGAATCTGCAAGGTAGGATATTTAAGTAAGGGACACGACCAGAAGTATATGGTAAAACTGTTTTTAATATCATCTAAAAAAAACATGAAATGTCGCAAAAATGGGCCGGACTCGTGAAGCACTGCCCCCGAAGAAAGATGCCGCTCTGGGCAGACCCAAAGAGACCCAGTCTGACCTTGACCGACGCAAGTAGGGTGAGCACGGATGTACTGCACCTTCTCCACATTAGGCTGGTACAGCTGATGAGCCTTTTGGGGGCCGGAGGGGAGTCCTATTCCTACGGAGCAGGGAAAGGACGTAATAAATTATATGAATACACAAATATCACCTCCAAGAATGTTTCTACAACAGTCCACTTAAATTTTCGAGGAAGATAACACCGTTCCTCTTCTTCAGAAGTCCACACCACAGCAGAGAAAGTTCGTTCGATGTGCGCTTACTCCATGTTGCACTTTAAATCTTCGCGCACGTGCTGCCGACCACTGATCTCTAAGTTATTCACTAGAGGGCCGATCGACAACTGCAGTTAAATTCCACTTCGTGTCTAGTTTGGCAATTAGAGGCAATGGGACAAGTTCTTCAATTAGGTCGTGGGAAGGGCCAGTAAGGTTCATGAGAGGCACTCGTCGACGAGAAAATCTTTTAATTGTGAGGGATTCGAGTGCCCGGAGGTGTGCTCCTTGTTTGGTGTTGGAGTGGAGGAGCACTAATGCCACGTACTAATGCCAAGGCGACACCCGAAGGGTTCGGGCCCCCAAAAAAGGTGTGAGAATGAATTCCCTCAACAGACAAAAAAAAAAAAAAAATTAATACAAATGCTACAAATCAAGCCCCCAAAACACCAAACAAAAAAAAAACATAACACACTTAGCAACCCCAGCAGGAAGGCCTGATAAAAAATGTATAAGCTGACATACAGAACAGTCAGTGAAACACAACCACTAGCCACAAGCCTGGAGGACAACAGAGCTAATTAATTATCAGTAGCATTACCACTATTATTATTATTTTTTTTTTGCTTTCCGCTAGTCACCTGAAAAAAAAGTAGAAAAAAACCGGCACATATACGTACCCCATGACATAACACCATCCATACACATCCAAACTAAACACACACAAAAAAAAAACAAGGCCAGAAAGTCTAGGCATTAACAAGTGCACATGCGTACCTGTGCTATCTGTAGTGAGCTAGGTTTGGTATGAATGTATCGCACATAGCAGTCAGTCCGACGGTCTTGATCAAGTGGTCGTCGACTTGAGCCTTGGCAGCCGAGGTGGCAGCCCCTATACGAACGAAAGGAGTGTCCATTGTAAAGGATATGATTGAAGCCTATCCGCTAAAGAAGTATCTTCAGCTTGTCGGTGAAAAACGCTCTTGAAAACGGCCTCCCACCCTCTTGTAGAAAGAAAGGTTCCGTTGCAGTCATAGAAGCACTAGCCCTATGTTGAATATTGGCTGCCAGGGAATGGACAGGACAAACAAATTGGCCAGTGCAGTACAAGTGGATCTTGATGCCTTGTCGGCAAGGGTCCATTTTGAAAGCCTTCAGATTAACGCAGATAGACAGCGCTCGGTGGTCCAAAGCAATACAGGACATGCAACAAGCAACAAGCAAAAGCAACAAAGCCTGAGCGGACGCTCACACAAGACTAACAAAAAGCCATAAAACCTAAAAATAGATAGCACATAGGTAGTCGTGACATTCCACACCCAACTTAGACTAACATGATGGCAAAAATATCGGAGGCAGCGCCCGCGCGGGAATTCGAACTCGTCTACACTCATTGTCCAAGATGTAAGCCAGTGTCAGAAAAGCCCTTAGCAGTGCCTGACGACGGTACAGTTTAGCCATCAAAAATTTGCAAAGATACGCGAGTGTCTCTGTTTTAAAAATGTTCGATTTCATTAATGATCTTAAACTTGAGGAAGCAAGGATGGTCATCCATCTTCAAAACGAAATGGGCATTTTTTGAAGCTAATCTGCAGCTCCACAGTACGGCATGGAGATATCAAGCGTTCTGTAAACTATGGAAGGGGCAGTCTGCACTTCCACTTGCGCAATATTTAGTTAGCAACTTAGCAGTCTTTAAAAGTGGAGATTTCTCCTTTCTTTTCCTTCATTACTGTGGTACTTAAAAGGTATTCTTATTGCATTGACCCTTATGAGTTCTCTTATATATGTGTGTGTCTTTAATCAGCCGCCATCACGTATAGATTCATTGCTTGACTCAATTTACACCGTCTGTCTTGTCTCTTTGGGCGATTTCTTTCAAACCACTTACCAGATAAGGCTCAAACTTGCTACCGATTAAAACCTGCTGAAATTTTCAGCTTTTCTGGTAACAGGAACATAATATTCCATAATAGCACAGTGCCATGCTAATTTGCGACCACATAATACGAACGCTATAGTATATGACTCAATTGACGTTGACTTTTGATTATGGGTCACCGAGGAACTGTGAAAAATATTTACTTTGAAAGTACCTAAACAGTAGCACAATTACTATGTCAGGAATGTACAACTTGTGTCGAGTTTACAAGGTATTTCGAGGACTCTTTTAAGTGTTAACTCAGTTTTGCATTCATTGCTACATGCATCCAAGTCGGCGACATACAAAAAAGGGCAGCATCTTGCTTATAGCCATTTGTTGAGTTGAGTCCTTGTGATCAGACGGGAAAATTATATGGTGCAATTTTAGTATTGGTACTAATAAATTTTCACGCTGCTGTTGCTATCGTAGCCCTGAAACTGGTCCTGACTCCATCAGAATTTGTTTGATGCGTTGAGCTGCCATATTGCCATAGAAAAACAGGAAAAACTATTATTGTTGGTGACTTTAATTATCCTAGCATTAATTGGCTAGGAGCAGTGGGTAATTGTTTTGGCTCGTCAATGGAAGATAAATTACTATCCATTATTGACGATGCTTTCTTGTTTCACCACGTGGATTTCCCACTTAGATTTCGCGACGGCCAAAATTTCCTCTATACTGGATTTATTGTTTACTTCCCTTGATGTGAAAATTGAAGGACTTAGCTAAATTAACCCCGTTAAAAATTCACCTTTTTTTTCACGTTTTTTTTTTCTGAAACATACATGAAATAATAAATATTTCGGCAAATTTTCGATAGTCAGCAGTATGTTTGTAAAAATAAGCGTGAAAAAAGGTGAATTTTCATCTTTAAAATGAATTTTCATAGTAGGCAATGTGACATTTTCGATTAACCCTTGTGGTGGTCGTTCTGACCGTGTGATTTTGATCTGGAATTTACTCTGCCGTTCCTCAAACTGTGTAATTATTCCTAAACTTTGCTTTCAAAATGCTGAATTCGAGATTATGAATAAAACTCCTCAAGGATTGATTGGGAAACAAAATTTCTGTACCCTATTGTAGTGATGCTTGGAAAAGTCTTAAAGATTTTATTAATCAAGTGGCCCATCACGTGCCCAAGACCAGCAGAAATGCTAAATCAGGCAGGCCAATGTGGCTGAATGGCTCACTTTCGAAAATGATCCTCTAGTAGGGGGAGGACTGCTGTTTGGCAGCAGAAAGCGGAATTAAGCTGTTCTAAGCTGATTTGAGAGAGGTAGTCGAATAGACAGCTTGGTGTGGGAATCGGTTAAGCACCTTTGCGTAGGGAATAACCGCTAACGTAACGTTAAGAAACAAGACTAGGCCTAACTGCGTGTGAAAATAGGCCTAATTACATGCGGCGCCATCAAGGTGACTATTAACAAGGCTGTACCGATATCAACTTTACCGATCCGGTATTAAAAATTTTGCCGGTACCGATACTCAAAATTGTATCAACAATTTTTCATGAACGGTGTAGTTTTCTGCAAAAGCCCAGTAATTCTTAAAATAAAAAATTTTTTTAAACAGTTACCCACAGTTAAACATAGCTATACAATAGGGGTGTGCAAGTAGAATAGTTTTAATTCGCGTCGAGCCGAGCCGCGTTTGCAACAGAAAAATTGAGTTTCGAGCCGAGTTCAAGTATTTGTTAACACACTTATTTTGCAAGTGTCTTTTTTTATTTGTTAGTGTAATGACAACTAAGATGCTGCTTAACGGACTGTGCGGGTCAACGTCTACAACTAGTTTTCCAGTTTTTAGAATATACCTATGACCTTTAAAATGGTTTGAGCTAGTGGCTTTTAATTTCTACCACTGGAAGCTCTCATCGAGACGATGAATTTGGTATATTTGAACTCAAAACCGGGCAAAAATTGGAGAAGTTATCGTATTTTCACCGGAATAGAGTTTTCCGAGTATGGATACAAGCAACGAGCCGAGTTCCAGTATACGTTGCATACTAGCTTCGGCTCAAGTTTTTCGAGTATCGCACATCTCCACTATACTGATACTCGGTGATTGCCTGAGCAAAACGCCACGAACCACATGTTGTAATCTCGAACGGTTCCAGAATTATCGATATTTCTGCAAAAGTTGCCGATCCGATCAGATACCGATACGGCAAATATCGTCAACCGATCCGATCCAGCATCGGTATCGGTGCAGCCTTACTATTAACTTACTAGTGATATAGCCCCCTAGCATGCAGGTAAATTTCATCCACATATTAACTGTTTACCCCTTGTACACCCTTCATTATGACTAATTAACGCCAGGACTTCACGTTATCACTTCTTAACTGAAATTTTTATTGTGCAGGCGATGTGGGAAAGTTCTACCCATTGCATCTGGAGCATACCAGGAAAACCTGCCTCCTCACTACACTTTCGAGTACCACCAATCAAAGGTAAAGTCTAAATTTTACGTGGCATGTCTTCTTGTCAAGTTTAATACTGAGGTATGTGACTTATTGTTGGTGAAGATAGGCCTTGAAAAAAAAATGTTTTGGCCCTCGGGCATTTTTTACAAGCCCAATAAGTCACCCGGTGACCAGGCTTTTTTTTTTTTTTTTTTCCTAATTTCTGTTTGAAACTTAGGTAACCTGGTATCTTAAGTTGGTTCTTTCTGTTCAGATTGTGGTAGTAAATTTCTGAACTATTTCAAACTGTGACTAAACCTAATGTTTGCTGGATAATGTCTATGCAAGACAGCTCATCTCTCAGAAATTTCTCTTAAGTAACCTTTTGCGGGTCACTTTTTTTATTTTGCTGAAATAACAGTCACCAGGCAGGGCCTGAGAACCGACTATTTTTTTTTCGTGGCCTTACAAAAATTGATCGTTCAGTAAAGAAAGTTTTAGGAAAAAAAAGCTATTTTGAATAAATTATGTAAGGAATAATAAAGTAAACAGTTCGCTTTAAAGACAAAACACAATGGAACAAGCATTGTGAAAAATGACAAGTGAGCAACAAGAATGACAAAAAAAAAGACGTGTCATCATGAGTCATCCTGTCATCGTGTCATCCTGTAT
The DNA here is from genome assembly GCA_023313725.1 of Lithobius niger. Classification (NCBI taxonomy): domain Eukaryota; kingdom Metazoa; phylum Arthropoda; class Chilopoda; order Lithobiomorpha; family Lithobiidae; genus Lithobius; species Lithobius niger. The sequence continues at coordinate 7,402 of JAHWFP010228247.1, forward strand.
TGGGCTGCTAATGCGCTTAACCAGTATGGTAACTCGACACTAACGCTGCTGACTTGCTATGTGAATAATTTTCGGTATGCGTGTGTTGGCCCCATCATGTTTTTCTACATTGTTAATAGAACTACTGTGAAATTCAAAATCATTTCATGTTTTTCATTTTTTTTTTATAATTACTAATTTATTTACAGGCAAATTCTTTAACTGTTGTAGCTTAGTGTCTGTTTGTCCAGGGTTGGAGGTTTGGAGTTCAGACACCCCCTGGTGTCAGTTTGTTGTATGCCGACATTAATTAAAATGGCAATTACAACGATCTCAATATCTCTGAATTAGTGTAGTGTTCTAGGCAGCCCAGTTTAAAGACTTTTAAGTTCATTTTACTGAGGAAGTGAATTTTTTCCTCGTTAGTTCTGCCCACTGTCTTCTTTAGCTGCAGTTTGTTGGCTCTATTGTATTTCTTCATTTTGACTAATGTGAACAGCTATTCTTGTTTCTTTAAAACTACCTAAGGTTCAAGATGGTAAGTTGGTGGGGTGAAGTAAAAGACGAAATGAGCGCTAAATAGTTGCTTAACCCACAATTAATTTGCAATTGTAAAGTTATCACGACAGTGATTTGTTAACTTGCTTTCAGGCGGTAACAAACATGCAACTAAAACGTGTCATGAGCCAGCTGGCGCTATACTTACATTTGTGAGCTCTTGCTACTTCAGGATCGCACGTTTTAGTGTTTGCATTTCCTGTGACCAGCCAACAAGTACAACTAATCATGGCAAAATTGATTTTTGAGTTATTTAAAAACAGTTTGGCACCTAATGAAAATCTGCAGCTTCTAGTGCCATGGAGTTCTGTATAGCACTTGCTTGCAGTAGACAAATGAATACACAAAGAAATTTTCTATTATCTCTAATGCAATAAACAAGCCATGTTCCGCCTTAGTTATTGAGTAAAAATTTGGTACATCCTCATGCACTTGGGAGCAAGCTGTAAAGATTAATAATATTACTGCCACAACATAGCGTCATGGTAGATTCTTTATATTCTACCGCGGCACCATCTGCTGGCCATAATATTGTTAATCTGTACAGGTTGCTTCCAGAGCACGAGCACAAACAAAATTTTCAGTCTTTAATTAAGAAGGCACGTGCCTTGTTTGTTCAGTGTTAAAAGATATTTCTTTGTACATTCCTTTACTTGCTTTGAGCAAGTGTTATAGAGAAGCAGATAGTGCTAAATGGCGCTGGATGCTGCAAACGTTCGTTTGGTGGCTAACTACCTTTAAGTGTGTGAGTTAAGCTAGTCAAAAATCTGCTGTTGTTGTGTAAATAAAAATACATACCAGGGCCATTTTGTTATGAATTTAAGATAGTTTTTTTTTTCTAAATTGTACCTTTAAAACTGCAGAATTGTCTTATGCATGCGTCCATATCCATGACTCAGTAATTTTTTTATGCCTATTTTGATGTTTAAATACACCATTCCAATCTTTTTTTCCATAGATATTCAGAGCTATTATTTACTTAAATAGAGATTATTGGAAAGAAGAATGAATTTATTTCCCTTTTGTTGCAGCTTGCGCAAGCTCTCAGGGTGTTTACACTGCATGCGCGTGGTCCAGCATTTGATCAGTATGCGCTTCAGTTGAAAGAGGAGTGTGAACGAGTGTGGAAAAATGGAAGGCAGCTTTGTGAAATAACAAGCCTCACGGGCAACCATTGCGTAAACCCTGTAAGTAAATTCTTTCATTGTTGTCCGAGCAGTCACACAATCCTGAATGAGACAAGAAAACAGAGCCATATCCACTCAAGACTCTCAAGTACTACGTACACACTTTATTGTTGAATGCTTTGGTGTTCTGAGTGAAAGTTAAAAGGCTTAAGAAAAAGGATTGTTTGTAAAATTGAACTACAGTATTTATTTTAATAATTTTTTCAACTCTATCAATAGTAAAAAATCTGAAATGTGATCATTCTAGTCACTGGCTGTGTTACAAACCTGTCTCGTGTATTTATTATTCTTGGCTGAACTTGGTCACTCCTAACTTGCAACTCCTATCTGTATTGTCCCGTACAGTGTATCGTCATATTTACTGCGCAATCTTTTTTAGTAATTAAAGAAACATGTATCATTTGTTACAGATGACACTATTAGTAAAAACACCGTTATTCATCATCATCATACTGTGAAACACAACAACGATTGAAAAATGTCACACGAGACTCACAAAAACACACACATTCACAACGAAGATAGTCTACTATCTGCAAATTTTCAACTACTAACTGTAGTCGTCATCAGGCACCTTAAAGGTAATTTCAAACTCTGTTTACATTTCGTTTTTCAGTCCATACTCGGTTAGAATTCGTAACTGCCGCCGTCTGCTTATTCGGTCGATTTGTACACCTTTCGACCAAATATAGCAGACAGCGGCAGTTGCGAACTTGAACCGTGTGTTGGACTGAAAAACGAAAGGTACACACAGTTTGTACTTGCCGTTAAGGTGCCTGATGACGACTACAGTTAGTAGTTGAAAATTTCCAGATAGTAGACTATATTCGTTGTGAAAGTGTGTGTTTTTGTGAGTCTCGTGTGACATTTTTCAATGACACTATTAGGAATTTGATTTCTTAGTATTCCCAGGAACCATGTGTAGTATGTTGGATTTAATTTAAGTAACAACATTTCAGCCATGGACATTTGAACATATAGAGCGTAGATTGGGTCGGTCCTCTCAATACTCACTAGCAGCAATAGAAGATTTTCGTGAAGTGCATTGGCATCGCAGTGGCCGGTTTTTTTTTAGCGCTAGCCCATCTGACGTCACTTTTCGTTCGCACCATTTTTTTTCTGATTTTTACCTATCATTGGCTGTCGATTTTGCTGGACTATTTAGATAAATCAGCACAAAGTTGGACTAAGAAACCAATGAATATTATGATCAGATATAAGCCAGACCGCTCCACATGTTTAAATTATTTTTAGAGTGCATTACGCTACCTAAATCCAGTCAACAATGTCACTAAAATTACGCAACGTTTGTTGTATTGTGTCGGCAGACGGGCAGTACCGTCACAAACTACCACCATAAAAGAATGCCGTTGTTTTGGTTTCGAAGCAGTAACACGACATCACCAACTGTGGCATCTCGGTAATCTTACTCGTGTATACTTTACTAACGAAAGTAGCTCAGCTGTAGCTCTGACACGTTGCATTGAGTGGAGTGACCCGCAACAATCTAACGCCCTATATTCAGTCAGGAATTTGCATTGGAGTCCGAAGCTACATGGCTTTTGCAATATATGGTGATCTCTGTGCAGTGTGGTCAGTTAAGGTGTTATCTAGATCGATGATTTGAATACTACTAAATGAAGTCATGAAGTTTCGGCGGTGTGATAAATGGAAGACGGGGCCATTAACTGAACAAGAAATGTATGACGTTATCAAATGCAAAAAGCAGAAAGTTAAAAAGCTCTTTAGTAAGGCCACTTAAAAAAAGAAAGTTGGTTCTCGGGCATTTTTCTCAAGAAAGCTGTGGCGGAATTTTATTTTTAATTTTTCGACCATTTTTCCGTACATTTTGGGGAATTAGGTTTAATTTGGGTAAAATAATGAATACTGCCTCTTAATGCTTCTTACCACGTGTCCACACAATTATTTAACAACAAGAATGGAAATTTTATATTTCAATTTCTCATTAAGGGCTATTTTTTTTCTGTAACTGCTATTTTTGCCGCGTCGTTTCTTTTTATTTCTCGTCAACAATTCGGTGCGGGAAGGCCTGAGAACCAACTTTTCTTTTTTTAATGGCCCAATTAAAAATATATGTACAGAATAGCCATCAAGTGCCGGTCTTTCACTTGTACTTGATGGCTACCCTGTATAGCCATCAAATGCAGTCAAGGTCTCTCTATTGCTGAGTTGTATCACACCCTTCAAAATAAATTAGAAACTTGTGGGGAACAAAAATCCTTTACTAATGCAAAGTGCAGAACGAAAATTGGTCAAGAATTGTAGGCACTATATCTCATGTAAACGGGTGTTGTGATCCGGAGCAGCATTTCACCCTAACACTCGGGTGCACAACGTAGAATAGCAATAGTATACCATTACGTGATTGCAAACACCTTTCTTTCACGTGACGAAGTTCCTATATTCCTATCCTATTTTCGTTCGAGTTTTTTCATTGGTAACGAGTCTTTATTGAGTTTTTTCTCCACGGTGGTGGTGCATATTTAAGAAGACGCTAATGGAACGGCATTAATAGTATTTAACGAAGTCATCCATTTCTCGTTCAATCGATCGCGCCTCTTCCCTCCCTCATCACATCAGCCAGAGTTCAGTCTTCTCATTCTGTAGTACTATAATGCTAGATCACAACTATACCCCTCAGCCCAATTCTTTTGTAATTTCCAGCTGGCGTAACAGATATTTCGACTAAGTTGTAGCTAGTCACCAATTTTCTGGTTACCACCGGCCAATTAAAAATTTGGCTGTAATTTTAATTTTCGGCTTAATCGACCGAACTGCAGCAAAGAGTATCGGAGATGAAATTTGCTGCAGTGAAAAAATGATGAACTGTGAGGAATTATTTTTTTGCGGGGGAGGGGGGGGGGGGACATAATGCATTTCTAAGTGATTAGCAAGAAAAAAAAATTGAAATCCATGATGAGGGAAAAAATCTCTACCCTCAAATTGTAGCATCTAAATAAAATCTAAGCCACACCACGTACATGTGTCCCGACATTATTACATTAACCTTAAAACGAAACAGAAAGTAGCCATACATTCTAATGACCATGCAAATACATGGTGGTTGTAGGTTGCTGGCAAGAGAACTGGTTTTAAAAACCATGAAATGCAAAACAGTCGAGCAGTTCGCCATTATAGACAAGTTGCAATTAATTTTATGAATCTTCGTTGTTGTTTTAATGTAATATAGGTTAAAAATTTGTATTTTTTTCGGTGGCTAGGCCAAGCAGCTGCCAACATCATTCGGCGGCTGTTCAGCTGGCGGGCGCGGCGGCTAAAGGCGGCGGCGGTTGAGGGGTATAATCACAACTCAACTGATTACCCTGAGCAGCAGTTAGCATTGACCTTCGTGCACTTGTCTTCTGTCTGTTACTTAATGCTAACCTGTTGTTTTATGTACTGTGTTCGTTCTAAGGTTTGGTGAGTAAATTTGTGCAATTTTTTTTTTCAGCTTCATCGTTTGCCTGACTCTATTGAAGATGATGGGAATCGGCATTTGCCAGTTTTACCTCATGCCAGTCAATACAAACTTATTTGTGCATGCGATTGTGGCCGTAAGCAAGCCACTCGGGATGATCCATTTGATGCTAAGGTACTTATTGTTTGTTACGCATGATCTACTTTGAACTGATCGATATCATTTCAACAGTATTGACACAGAAAATAAAAGTTCTTATTTAAGTTCATATAAAACAGTTGATTTTATTTCGTGAAGTTGTGCAGATGCCAGTATTTCATCAATAACGAGAGATAATTATGCTGCTGGTATTGCTATTGGGACACTAATGTTTTATTATTAGTCAGGAATGAGGAACGTACAGTATCACCTTCACCACTTTTTCTCAATGATGTGAATATGCAGTGTTGCTCAGTCTAACTTAAATTAATTTCAGGGCTGTATGAAACGGAACAAACCAAACTTACCATTGCCAAATACAGTCAGTTAGGTTTGGTTCACTGTTTCTTATTTCATCATAGAAATACTAATCTGAGTGAACATATTTCCACGTTTTGAAGACAGATTTTATCAGGAATGAAAAGGGAAGGAAAGCCGGCCAAAAAGAACACTATGCCCAAGGACCTAACGTACCTGAACCACTTATGGAGTCTTCCCCGCTCGTTTCTAGCATTGTTAACCGTAACGTCTCTTTCTTGGCCAGTCTAGATTTCAACCCAGACTACGAGCCCATGTTAGAAGAAAAACCACCAACGCTGAACCCATGTCCTACGCCTCGTCAAAACCTCGGAGCTACGATTACATCCTTGTCGGTCTTCATGGAAGAATAGATTAATGAGCCACCGATTACCATGTAGATTCTTCTTTTAATGTTGATGAATCCTTCCAAGTTCATTCTTTTGGGTGCTCTGCTTCCAAAAAAGAAGGCAAACTAATCAACCACTCAATCAGTTAATCAGGCAAGCAAGCACACTGCAGTGTTTTAATGATTAGGACTAGCCATATCGTTCACTTTGCCCAGTACATTTGCATCACCTCGCTTAAATCAGGGAGATTTGCTTGTGAGACTAGTTGATTGTCGACAGACGTTGCGGCACCTTGATGTATGGGTTTATTCGTCTGTCATGCCTGAGCCAATGAACTTTTACCCTCTGCAGTTCATTTTCATTACTGAAAAAATGGTTATTCGTGAATAGCGCCACTCACAGGGTGCGCACTGACCTGTGGATAAGCTTAAAAAGTCTGTTATAGTCAAAAATTGTTATAATGGAAGTCACAGGGGTACCATTTTAATTTCGTTATAACATACAGTATTTTTATTAAAAACTTTTAACAAAGCATAAAAGATTTCATTATGTAATGTAATTTAGTAAAACTGCAAACTTAAAAAAAGATTTCTTCCTCTGGCTTCCTAAAACCAGTCAAAATAAAACATCTTCTACTAGGGATGTGCGATACTCGAAAATTCGAGCCGAGCCGAGTACGCAACGTATACTCGAACTCGGCTCGTCACTTGCATCAATACTCGGAAAACTCAAATCCGGTAAAATGCGATAACTTCGCCAATTTTTGACTGATTTTGACGTTCAAAAATACCAAATTCATCGTCTCGACGAGAGCTTTTCGGTAGTGCAGATTAAAAGCCACTAGCTCAAATCATTGTAAAGTTATATCCTAAAAACGGGAAAACTAGTTGTGAACATTGACCCGCACAATCCGTTAACCTCTTGACCTGCAAGCGCGCTTATTTTATCTTATATTCGTCTTATTATTGTCTTATATGCGCTTCCAAATCCATAACTCGCTCAAATTTTGACCGATTTTGAAGTGTGAATACACCATTCGAACCGTTTTTTCGAGAGCTATCCATTGGTGATCAGTAGCTCAAATAGTTTTTGAATTACTTAGGAAAAACTAAAATATAACCAAGAATAGACCTTAAATTAAGGCTGGGCCGATACCACTTTTTACCGATCCGATCCGATACCGAAGAAAAAAATCTGCCGATACCGAGTCCCGATACCGATCTCTTTTTCTTTTTAACGGCTTAAAAAGAACGCTTGGGGTGTTGCAGTTATTTCAAACAAATAAAATAAACTGATAAAGAGTCCCTAATAAAGAAAAAAATTTGTGTAGATTTATATTTAACCAGACATAAGTGTGTTTCTACATAAATTAACGTTTCTTTAGTTTTTACATCTAGTACTGTAGTTCTACTGAATTCACATTTTTCCCTTGTTACCACATTAAACTTATTAGTAAAGCTAGGACAATCAACTTTGTTACGGATACCAAATCCCCAATAACTGATCAAAATTCCCAACTGATCGAAAAATGTAATACTGAAGTATGTCTTTATAAAAAAAATTACTTTTGAAATCATTGCATAAACAAAGCATTGGCCTAAATAAATATAATTTTTTTTTAATATTGGTTTAAAATAATATTGCATAGCTAAAATCATCTAAAAACACAAAACCCCTTTAAAATTTTAACATTTTGCCTTGTAACTTCTTAACAGTAAGAGAATGCTGCTTGTAGTTTGGACCATTGGAAAGCTGGCAAAAAAACCTTCAAAATGGTGTATTCAAACGTCAAATTCGGTCGACGAGAAGTGAAAATATCTTCTATTTGGTTTATTACCGATTTATGTGGGTTTTACCTGCTGATTCCAATCCGATACCGATACTGCAAATATCGGTAGAGATCGATAATCGGTATCGACCCAGCCTTACCTTAAATATTTGTTATGGAATCGACAGTTGGAAAAAAAAAACGTATATCAAGAAAAATATAATTCTGAATTAGCACTGGTTGTGCTAGGGTACCAACTATATTGTTAACATAAGCACTGGCAGAATCTTGGGTGAAAGTCATCCTCCATACAATCGTGTCCGTTTATATTGAATTTGTGAGTCCATAACCATAATTCACCTTATATTCAAGCGACATTACCATGCCGCATCCCTGCACCAATGCCAACAACTATCTACAGGAATCAAGTATCAACGTCACTCCAGCATTCCAACTGATTTCAAGTTTGAATTCTGTTGCTGTATTAAATTCATCACTGTGCTGCATGACTACCACTAGCGAAATAATACTGCAAGTCAAAGGGTTAAACAGCATCTTAGGTGTTATTACAACACTAATACATGAAAAAGGCATTGCAAAAAAATTGTGTTAATGAAATACTCGAACTCGGCTCGATACTCGATTCTTCACCTCGGCTGGCTCGACTTGACTCGAATTAAAATTATTCTACTCGTACACTCCTAGCTTCTACATCTTTGTACTAGGCAGGTCGAATGCATTTGCATGGGGTTGATTGCTTTCCTTCTTCGTTAAGTTTTTTAAATCCTTTAAAACCAACTGAAAACTGCTGTGTAGATGTTACAAGAGGTACCGTTCACAAGAAAAGAAGGAAATGGAAGACAAGCTGAAAAAAGTTAAGAATACGCTGGAGGATGTGTATCGAGTGGAGTGTGAGGAATGCTCAGCCATTTATATTGGTGAGACTAGAAAAGGTGTCCACGAAAAAGTGAGTTAACACATGGCCGACACCAGAAACCAGGTAATGACGAGCAGCATTGCCACACATGTGATGGACACGCAGCACAAGATTGCCTGGGGCCGTACACAAATACTCCTCGAGTCAAATTCCAGAAGGGACGTGCATTTGAGGGGCCTTGAATCCCTGGAAATTCAGCATGAAATATCGCGTGGTTCTGTGCTTATGAACCTACAAGGCCCCTCAAACCTTCCATCCAGCATCTTATCAGCAGAGAACTGAGCGAGCGCCTTGCAAAAAAGTGGCATAGTGAGAAGCAGCGAGTGCCGCCTTATAAATACGGAGGGCTACGAGTCGCGTCGTTGTCGTTCTCGTCTGCTATTTCCACAACGATTGATGCACGTCGGATATTGTAAATAATGTAAATAAGCTTCTTGTGGTGCCTGAAGATGATAGGCGGACTGTTTTTACCATCTTTAGTCAAGCAGCCCGTCGAAATTCGCAAATTCATTAGGATTTGTTTCTTTTTAAATTTGAGCGTGAGTTTGTCTTCTGGAAGTTTTCGTTGATTTATGGGTAATGTTCCTATACTTAAAGTTAAAAAGAAAGGAATCGGGGCTTCCCCCTCAAGACAATGCCTATTACTCCCAGTGTGGGGTTGGTTAGCACCAGCATCGACATAAACATTTTGAACATTGGTATCAGATAAAGCATTGGAATAACTGCATTTTAGTAAGGCTATACCACTTTTACCGATATGATGCAGATGCTGATCTGATACTGCATGATGTTTTATCGATACCGATGTCGATAACTGATTTCATTCAAGAGGCGACTTCGTGTTGCACTCTTTTCCGGAATTGTGGCAGTCTGGCAACAGGGAACACAAAGTCATCGATTCCAAGAAACGAAATTACCGTACTCTCAAATTCAAAATAAAGGTTAACAAATCCTACCGATTTGTGAGTTTTCGACAGGCTGCATTGACTAAAGATGGAAAAAAATATAGTCTTGTCTTCATCAGAAAACCACAAGAAGCTTATTTACAAGATTTACATTATTTATATTGTCTGACGTGCATCGATTGGACAATAAACTAATTTGTGTATTTTGAATTTTAGCGTGATTTCGTGCCTTGGAGTTTTTCGAACATTCAAAGTATGATGGTTGGTGTTTTCAAAAAGTCATCGATGGCGATAGCGATTACGTTTGGGTTGAGACTTCGTGGGATGAGCCTTCCATTTCCGAAACATCAGCAGGCCGGGAACACAAAGTTTTTTGTCAGCAAATTTAAAGCGTGGTGTCTTTAAAATAATCATTAAGAAATAATGATTATCCAATACTGTTACATTGAATAACTGCAGCTTTATCAATATGTTGTCGGTATAGCGTTACATTTTAGTTATTTAGCTAATGATTTAAAGTTTATTGGATGTGTAATTTTCTTTGTAGGCTGGCAATTATGACTTCTATAGCAAAATGTCTGAAGAATGTTGTGGCACACTAGAAAGGATCGACTTCCCAGTTTTCACACCAAGCATCAAAGATTTTAAAGCAGCTCATATCCTGCCTTCCAAGAGTATTTTGACGCCATTAAAACGGGAAACGCCAACCCGAATGGATAGGGATAGCATCAGCACACCAACAATGAGTTTACCTCTTAGCCTCGGTAAATGACCCAAAGTTTGTGTTGTACCAAATGGCTAAGAATGAACAAAGTTTGGTTTTGGGGCATTTTCTATTTCTGAAGGCGACAAAAGTCACTAGGCTTTTTGTTTTGTTGTGTATAGTTTCATTTGTGTGTTTCGTTATCTGTTATTAATGGTCAAACACGTAAAAAGCTGTAGGTGAACATTTAACATATGAACGCATGTAACATCACTGTCTTAATTTTTAACTTAAAAGTCTCTTTATCCCATTTGTAGCTGCTTGAACGGTGTTAGCAAAAAAAAGATCGATACCGGGTTTAACTTTTACCACCCAGCATGGTTTGAGAACCCATTTTTTTTTTCTTGGCCTGTAATGTTTTATTTTTCTTTGTCCCGTACAAAATACCTGTAGAAGTTTTCATTTATTTGCTTATTTTTTGTTAAGCTTAGCAATCATACGGTCATTCACGTAGGTAAATGAATTTGGGAATATCTTTACAACTAACGTATATTACACAGGAAGTTAAGGAAATATGAAGGCTTTGTGGAGTTTTGTAGAATGACGCAGATTTCAATCATTCGGTAGGCATCCTGAGCTAAAATGCTTCATCGTCTGCTCTCGCTTTTACAGCGACAAAAACGTGTAGCAACATAGTTAAGCGCAGAATTTGCCTTATTGGATGCAGAAAATTAGAAAATCATCCCACAGAAAAACTGCCATCCCACCGAAAAATTAAGCATGTGCGTGGCAGAGTTTTTATTGTGATTTTGAGAGAAGCTTGTCATTGTTTTGTATCTGGAACAATTCGTAGCAAAATCCAAGAAACACAATGAAGTTACGTTAAGTTCTGTAAGCAACTGAGTCGTAAAAGGCTACTTCCATTGTATTTTTTAATAGTATTGCAGTATTTTTCATCTTAAAATGGTGAATGTTTTAGTTTTAAAAAATTGCAAAAAGGACTTTTGAATTACAGTACTATGAAATATAAACAGGAAATATTTTTTTAATTCCGAAATTTAAAATTATGAAATAAAAAGCTTAGTCACCAAGTCATTTAAAAAATTTAAAAACACCCAAGCAACAAACAATGTTTTTTTTTTATAGCCAAATGTAGTACGTAATTAATACAAGCTTTTAAAATAATTACAAAATGTGTACCAACTAAGGTTGTACCGAACACCAATTTCTCAGCCGAACCAAAGCAAACCGCACAAATTTTAAATGAGCGGAACACCGAACACTTCCCAACTGAGCAAAAATGTGCCAAACCAATCAACCTTTAAAACGAAATTTAAAACTAGTAGGTGTACAAAGATTCATATAATTTATTTAAGGTACAAATTTCATAACAAATGCACGTATGTTCACATGTTCAGTGAACTGATGTGGAACTCGGCTTGAGCATGTATTTATTTATCGCTCTGCTTGTTCACGGGGTACTAATCCATAAATAAAGTTTTTCTAAGTTAAGAAAAACATTCGTCATGTAAACAAGTTCACAAGTCTTTTAAGAGTGATAATCATTGTCCTCTGCATTTGAAGTGCAGCCATTCCCTACACATGTTTATGAGTACCTTTAAGTCGTGTCTTTAAGTCTAAAGGAGTGAGTATTCCACATCAGCGACCCGATAGCGGCAGTCCTTGTACAAGACCGCTGCCCTGACTCTAAGGGTCACCCCTGAAATCTCCTGCACTTTTAGAGTTTCCCTCATATTCCGAATAACGAAAGCCAACCAATCCACGGAACCAAACACCCTACTTTCAGGAACGTTCGATTGTTTCTTCTGTTCGGTACAGCCGTAGTAATAACCTTACGGCCTTAGGCCAATATTTTGTGTGGTGTGTGGTGTTTTATTTGATGCATTTTGTACAGGTCAGTCTGTGTCGAGTGATGCTCTCCCAGAAGAAGATGAAGAGGAGGAAGAGGAAGATGAAGAGGACGAAGCTGAGCCAGAAGTTGAAACGGCAGCTGGTGAAGAGGAATCAGCTGCTGCCCAACCGAGTCCTCCAAATCCTGAAACCAACACTAGTCAATCAGTTGAACAACATCAAGAGTTGGTCCTTGGAGCTACTGACACCCCACAAAAAAGTACTTCCTTTTTTAAATTTGTAATACTGTTTTCATTGTAAGAGTAAAATAATTTTAATTTGTTTCAAGTCGAGCCTAGTGTTCATCAAAAGAGTCAAATACCGAGTTCAGTTCGAGTAGTATTTCCTTAGCAAACTAATTAAAATTTGTTTTATGGTTTTATTTTTAATGAGTTGGATTAAGTAAACAGATGCTTAACTACTGACTTTGTACCTGTGTAAGCTGAAAGCTCTCGTCGAGACAATGAATTTGGTATGTTGGAATGTCTGAGTTGATTAAAAATTGTCCAATTTATCACATTTTTACCTAATTGGAATTCTTTAAGATTGAACGCGAGTCAGCGAGACGAGTTCAAATTAACTACTTGGCGTGAATTTTTCAAGTATCGCACACTCCTGATTCACTGCAATTTTTCCATACCAAGTTAATTCGAAGTTAATGTTTCAGGTGTTTGCTGATATCACGCTTAATGTCTTCTGATACCTATATTTTGTTTTATGCAGCGGTATAGAATGAGACAGACACAGCAAATGGATTTAAAATTTTCATTTAACGTATCACCATTACATACTCCTGGCAAATTTAGGGCTACCCGTGGCGTCGTACCATGCACAGCAGCAGCTCAGATGATGTTTCGTGCAAGGCTGTTGCAGTGAGTTAGCACTGCTGTCTCACTGCAACCATGCTGTATATCGTTTTTTTTTTTTAATTTTTAAAACATTAATGTTAGCGATGGAAGTACAGAGCACCAGAAAAGGGCTTCATTCAATAAGAAAAGCTTTGCTTGAGAGTTTAAATAGAGAAATGAAAGCATAAATTCCCTTCAGTGCAACGAT
>JAHWFP010228251.1:0-19757 GCA_023313725.1 Lithobius niger
GGAGGCGGAAATCATCTACACTTAAACTGAATGGGCATAAGAAAAGCGTACTTTTTGCGGTTGGAGATGTGTGTGAAAAACTTATCCATTGCCGACTCGTGACGTGGACGATAAACTCGGCTGGCTGAAAATGGCAACAGAAAAAATCAATCAAATCAGCGGCGCTTTCGGCGACTATATTGTCCGATCTATCAGTCACTTATGCTATAGTTTTCACCCAAGATCCGGCCGGTGTGGTAGTAAATCCCTGGTCAGTGTATCCGTTACACTTCTGCGTTCAAAAATAAATAAAAACCAAACATTACAATTGTTAGTTCGATGCATCACAGTGTACTGGTGACAAATCGTTGTCCACCCTTAATACATTTTTTATTTTAAAAGAATGAACCATTATTGTTATTGGCTGAGCGGAGCGAGTCAACTCCAGACACCAAATTGCAAGTGGTTGGTTGGTAGGTAGTAAAAATAAGTTGAACCCAAACGAAAGGTCGGAATGTAACGAACTTTGCCTGCCCCCGTATATCGATAAATTATTTTAGAAGATATTTAATTTTTTAGTGGAATTTATCGATCTAACATTTACCATTGTAAATTTCGATCTTGCATAAATAATAAAAAACTCTTGCTGGCAACACTGTCATAGGGTCATTTGGTCATTGAGGATCAAACTAGGTTATTGGGTCGCTTGCAGATCTCTATTGGACCAAGGGTAAACGGAGGTTTCTTATGTCGCTTTACCTTATGTCGACTTGAACTCGGACACGGACATACAAGTTGGCGTGAGTTAAAACGACAACGGGTAGACGGAAGTTTCTGCTAAGTCGTTGTAGGGTCGTGTTGATGTAATCGTCCATCAACCAAACCCCTCTATATTCCAACGTCCCATTCAAGTAGCTGGGCTTTCGTCTTCGTGTTACGGAAGCGACAGGTTCTGCCCTAGCTTCGTGACGTTTAAGCGCACTCGTTTCAACCAATCAAAGGAAAGCAGTCCTTAGAGCGACGTAGAAAATCGGTTTTAGGTGGGTACACGTAGGTTGTTAGAGCGCTTCAGCTCCTTACGTCGACGTAACGAGGTGGTTTGAGATAAAGCGACTTGAAAGTGGTTTTAGGTGGTTATACGTAGGTTCTTAAAGCGCTCTAAGGACTACATCGACGTAAGGTACGTCGACGTAAAAAAATGCGACTGAAACCTCTGTGTACCCTAGGTCAAATCTTTCAAGGTCTCTGGCCCAATGAACCACTAAGAAACGTTACTCAATGACCCTTTTGTTAATAGGGTCTTGCATTTCTTTACGACTCCTTAGACTTCTATGATCGAAGAAAGAAAGGCACCCTATAGGGCAGTGACAGAACGTAGTATTTTTGTGTATAACTCTATGCTGGAGCAAGTAACTGGGATAGATGCAAGGCTCACTGGAGGGGGAAAAGAAGGGCGTCTTACTGACGACAATGCTGTTAAGAGTGGATTTCATAGGCCTGTAATGGGCGATTTTTGTCGATTTGTTGGCAGTTGCTGACATTTTTAAGCAAGTGGAATCTTAATTTTCCAATTACAACCTAGCAGCATAAGGGATTGGAGAAAACGTTTTTTTAAGCCTATGAAACCCGCTCTCAAATCACTGCCTTGACTTGAAGTGCCGTTGTTTAACCCTCCATTTTAATCTAGTGCCCCTTGCTGCTATCTCCCTTGTAGCCAATATGACGTCACATGCTCTATAAAACGCGACAAGTTTTCGAACGTTGATTTTGATCTTATGAGTGTCATTCTTGCAGAAGGAGCGCTCCCCTCTTTTTGTCCTGTCTGTCTTTAGTTTGCATGGGTTCCGTGTACATTAAAGTTTGTTGTGGAAATGTCACAGTTTAACGTAACTTGTCACTTTGTATTTTTCAGGAAGCCATTGCACTTCTGGAGCCCATCACTAACGATCCCGTCAACTACGTTCGCCAGGGAGCTCTCATTGCCTCCTCATTGATCTTGATCCAACAGACCGAGAACACCTGCCCCAAGGTAACATCTCGTTTTTTGCTGCACTCGTGATCACTCAAGATTTGCTTCCGTCTTCTTGCCTAATTTCACCCGACGCCCATGGCATCCGATTCCGATGTATATTTAAAATAGGTTGAAGCGAATGTTTTGTGGGTTCAAGGCATGGTATTGTCTTCGATTCAAAATACAGTGTGTGCGTCCGTCCTTTTCAATAAAAAATACTCTTAATTATACAAATATTTGAAAAATACACCAAGTAGCGAAACGTTACCCCATTAACTTTATGATTAGTTTTTTTTTTATAAAGCAGCTTCACTAAAGCCGTACTCGTGACGAGGCTAGCAGCTTGAGCTGGTCGTTGAGCTAGCTTCAAGGTGCATGTGGCGGTAAAAACATTAGCGTATAGTGTTGGCCTGTGTTATTTTGTTTTGGCAGCATTTAGAATTTTTTTTTAGTTAGGTGAATACGAATGACAAAAGATTCCATACAAACTAAGTAGTAAAATAGTAAATATAAAAAAAAATAAAAATTGGGGGAATGATTTAGACAGACAAGTGTTTGCCGTTGTACGCCGTGTTATTATATGCCAACCTCGATTAAGACGTAAAATGAGAAATTTAAATTGCTCATTAAGTCATTTTCGCGTTTTTTAATATAACCTTTCAACTAATAATCGGGGAGATCACCGTGGAGGTTGTTATCACGGCCATGAATCTGAGCCAATTTTGTTTAGACGACGTCGTAAGTGTGACTATGTATGTACGTGATATTTTTTTTTAGTTTGGCGCTGCCTGCTTCCTAACTTTATTAATGACTTTGCAGACGACACAAGCAGATGGTCAGAATCTAATGAATTCACTCGAATTGTAATGGGTCCTAGCAACAATCCTGATTCAGTAAGGGGGACAAAAGTTGGAAGGGGGGGGGTGATTATTTTCACATCACTTGTGTATTAAATCACGTTTTTATGTTCCTTTAATTGAAGCTCGTAGACTTCATATCATCCTTTGCCAAATACCATCAGAGATGGAATGCGAGATGTAAAATGAAGGTAAAAAAAAGTTGTTTAATACGTGTAATTTCGTAAAAATTACAGTTAATTTAGTTCGTGGAATTTCGATTCCGACTTGAACGACGACGTTAGCACAAAAACGCCGAACTGGGTAAAGCAGAAGCATACAGCGGGGCTTAGGATATCTGTTCATTTATCAGCTATTTGCCATCTTGCAGTTGTTGGTTAGGTGTCTACTGCCAACTGTCATTCCCTTCGGAGCCAAGTTTATCCCCGTGTTAGGTCAAAAACGAAAATGAATGACATCTATTCCTTTATCACTAAGATGGCTGCTTGTTGGGCCATTGTTTGTCGACACTGTTTATATAACCTACTGTTTGGTGCATTGGGTAGTTACTTTGCTGTGGGATGTTTCTGCCCATCACATCTTTACCACAACCTACTGCGCGTCACACCAATATGACGCTTTTAACACATACTAAAAGCTTTGCGTCCTTGAAGCAAGACCAGCTGAAGTAAAAGTTCTCTTCCTCGGTTCAGTGGTAAGGAGCTTCTATCTCAGTTTTGGTTTGACGCAACGCGAGATGAGCATTTACATCCGTTTTCGTTGCAACACAGGCTGGCTAATGTCATATATAGAGGTGTCGCCCGGACGTTTGGAATCGTTATTATTGTGAAGTATTGCCTGGGATCATAACTTTTTAGACACTACCAAATAAAATGAAAGCTGTTACACTGCTGCTAGAAAGTTTAAAAGAATGATGCGCCGTAATTACAAGGTATTTCAACTTAGGCACACGTGATGTTATACATGTAACACGGACACTTAAAGCAGTTATGTGTTGCATCGAGTGGACATCATTTGCGTCGATGGTTGCAGTATGACAGGTGTTCGCTTGGCTCACTCTGTTGGCGAAGCCATGCTTCAATTTCTTCGATTCCAAGAGCATAGCAAAATCGATGGATACTGAATTCAAATATGCGTAAAAGTACTTATGACATCATAGTGTTATTGGGCAAAGTTTGTTTTGGAAGGTCAAATTAGGCTTCCATTAGGCCTATTTGCATTGCTGCAATATTTTTTTTTATCCTCAAATACGCGAAATGATGCTCATGATATTATAGTTTTATCAGGAAAAATAGACTTAGCATGATAAAACTATGACATCATGAACAGTTTTTCTCATATTTGAAGGTTAAAAAAAATCAGTAACCATGATGAAAACAGATCTAACTCATCACTGTAAGAGTCTTAGTTCCAGAGAGTATAGGTACAAACCCACACGCACATCATATGTAACAATACTTTAGAACACTATAAACCAAAGCTTCTCGGGGGTCAGCTGGTTTTTAGTTAACGAATTGCAACTACTTGGATCGTTGATAGCACCGCAATCGAAATTGTGTCTACTTCTTCATGGCAAGCGAGTACCTTGCAAAACGACCAAAATACAAGGAAATAAAGGAAAGTTGCTCTGCTGATAACTGTTAACATTATAAAAATCGTGACGCGTTCCTACCTGTGTGTACAACCTTGGCTAAGTTAATCAAAAAAAACAAAAAAGCTTCACATGGTGATATCCATGGACATAAACGCGTTAGGGGACGAACGGCAAAACGGTGGTCTAGAATCCATGTTGATTTCGCTGGACCACTGGGTGGAAAATGTATCTAATCATTACTCACTATTGACGCCTACTTCAAGTATCGGTTTGTCTATATTATGAAAAGCACGACTACGTTCCAGTAGTTGCCAAATCATAAAATTGTTCGCTTTGTTTGGCTTAGTGAAGATTTTAGTAAGTAATAACGAACCTAATTTTGTTTCTGACGAATTTGAACAATTTTTAAGGAGGTGTTGAATTCAACACATCAAAAATATTCCATATTTTCCAGCTTCAAATGGAATGCTGAAGTGATGGTTAAAAAGGTTGTTAAAAATGAGTTCTGCCCAAGGTTTTGATGCAAAAACTGCAACTCTAAATTTCCTTCAACAAGCTCGTGTTATTCCACATTCCGTTCCTGGAGAGGTGCGTAGTAAATTATTTTTAGGGGGTACGTTGCACACTAAATTATCGCTGTACTTCCCCGACACAGCTAAAATTGGAGAGAATCACTATAAGCAACTACTTTCTACTGTGAATAAACAACAGTGCTCATTTTGCATTTGCGAACCTGCATGGGTTAGATGCTATCAAACTGACTCGAAAAATCACTGGAATGCTGGGTGTTGTAAAACAGCGTACGGGACTTTGCGTTACGGGACTTTTTTTGTCAGCCGAGGTCGATTACGTTTACAGTTAAAAACAAACTGCCGCTCTTTCCCTTGACGCAATTTCTGAATAAACGAATGTATCACTATTTAGTCCAAGCGCCGAGAAATAGGTGAACTTGCTCAGTGGTAACAACTTTAAGAATTATTTAAAAATAATTTCAAAACTAATAAAAATATGTCATGCAAATCTTAAGTAAAATTAAAATTATTGAAAACCGCAACTGGCTGGTAATAGATGTTGCCGCCTGCGTAAACCTCGTTTTACGGGTTGGCTATACTGATGACCATTTATTAGCTCTACAAAAATTGTCGCACGCATGCTTATTTTTTATACCTTGTGTATGCCCGTGAACTAACGGGCTCTTACAATTTTTTTACTAAATTATGTCAATAACATTGATGGGTGTGCTATTCGAATATTTTTTTTCACGCGGGCTATTACGTAGTGTTTTAGCAAACAGTTTTTTTTTACAATTATGCATGTGCATTTTTCTTGGTTTGGTAATGCTTTTTTTTTTATCGTAGGTCAAAGATTTTCGCCAACTCTACTCAAAAGTGATAAGTGATAAACACGATGACGTCATGGCGAAGTTTGGCGCAATTTTGGCTCAAGGCATCATTGATGCTGGTAAGTCTTATTGAAAATTTTTAACACTTCTTTGACTTAATGAAACCAACAGGTGTTGGGGGATGTGAGGCCTATGGTTAGGTTAGGTTAGGGGGACGATCATGGAGAGGGGGACGATCATGGAGCTTTTGAGCCCTCTCGATGGGGAGAAGGAGGGGGTGTTCATATATCTTTTCCGCCATGTCAGATGAGTGGGGGTAGCAAAAATAACCCACCAAACTGGGGGTTTTAGGACCTCAAAAATGACCCCTTCAATAGTCGAACCTTGTGTGAATACCTTAACCTCAGGGGCCGTCCTATGGTATGAGTGTTTACACGGTTTTGAAGCTGTCCATTGCCTCTACTTCTATACGGCTAACTTTACGGTATTGTACAACTGGACAAATCCAAACTTTGTCTAAGACTAAGACTCGCTAGTCGTTGCCAAGGTTTAGAATTGTTATGGGGAAATGCCTGCATTAGGAAAGACATTGTTCTAAATCAAGCCCGCATTACCCTTTCCCTTGTTTGTCCAACAGCATTGTAGATAATACTGACATGGGTTTTGTTGAACTACGATAAACCCCCACTTCTACTTCAAAAGCACCTTGTTGCTTTTGAGTGTTGTGCAATTGAAGTAGCGGTTCTCACTTTCCGTCTTCATTTTTATTACATAAAATTGGCATTGACATCTCTACGGAGGTTTAGTTCGAGGTGGAAAGTCGATGTAGCTTCTTAAAAGCTGCAGGATACCCTTTTTGACTGTCAGGTAGTTGAAATGACAAAGCTTGTGAATTGATGTTTGGAGACTGCCGCTTATCCATATTTACGGTAACGTTTGGATTATTGTCTGTAAAATGTTGTGCATTTTTGTCTTCATTTGGTAGTCCATTTGGTGGTTTACGTCGACCGGCAATTCCACGTCATCAAAGTTCAAAGGATTCATTCCGTAGTTAGTTTTTCCATGGTTGAAAGTTAGAAATTTGGAAAAGTGGCGTCTCTTCCAATGTAACAGGTAAAGTGAAAGACTCGCTACTCCAAAATGCAGGGTGTAACTACCCTCAACACGGGAGCTGTGAAGGTCTACTGCGTCTTAAGTTGGCAGAATCTTCTTGGTCCTAAGATGGTGTTGTCCTCTTCTCCGAAATGGCATCATCATCTTCTGGTCGTCTGTTTACAAGAAAAAAAATTCGAAACCAAAAAAAAAGGCAGATAACCCTTCCAAACATATGTTTCAAGCCTAAAATCGTAAGATCTTAAATTCAATCAGAATAGACTCTTAAATACACGTATTTGGGGTCTACTTCTGACTTTAATATCGTTTATTTAATGAAAAAGTACTTTTGGTTTAAAAAATTGCCTTCAAATCCCCGACGAAGTCTCAAAGGTACGGCGCTAATTGCTGGCTCATGGTAACGTAATGCAAAAGTAAACCAATAACTAAACAAATTCGATTCATTTCCAACCACACGACTCGCTGTCGTCCACAGGAACAATGTACCAGACTTGGTCAGTTTGTTCTGTATACCGATTCTGAATGGTTTTCTACGGCAACTCATGTGAGCTTTTGAATACGTCTTGTGTTGATTCTCGTTTTAGTTTACTGATTAGGTTCCAAGACCATGCTCAAGTTGGGCTCTCTGCTCGCCAAATACAGGTTTTGCCTTTTTATATGGGCAAAATCCAGTCTCAAAGTGTAGAGCACCGGTGCGTGTGCGCTGGATGCAACTCGGTCCATGACTTGTGTGCCTAGTCATGTTTGCGGCAAGACTGCTTCTTGTGGCAGCCTCTCTCAACCTAATGACTGTAGAGCCAGGATGCCACACTGTGCAAAGAATAAACATGCTCGCCCTATCACATTAACATGATGCATTTTGAGCGAGTCATAATGACTGTTTTTCTCTGTCCTTATCCGAAAACCACACATCATCCACACTAAACAAAATATAGATATTGCATATGTTTTATGCTCTGTTCATTGTAAGCCAATTTTTTAGTGTAAACGCGCCAAATATAGCAATTCCAAATATTCCCTTGGTTGAAAAATAATGCTGGAATATTACTTTAATCTACAAATTATTCCTAGGTTTATTCAATTTTAAGCCTAAATCTTGATAATAGACATGTTCGTAAGATTGGCAGAAGAGCTTTTTTTTTTATTGAATTCCATCTATATTTAGGCTGTAACAACTCAACTTACAGTTTAGTTGCCTACTGTAAATGTAGGGATTTTTTATGTGCCTAATTTTGTGTGTGCCTAATATATTAGCTTCGAATGATGGCTGCTGTGCTTCCATGCAGTGTAGTCCCATTAGGGGGTATATATGAATGCTCTTACTATTAATCACACTAAAGTTAATGAATGAAAACATTGATAAAATGTAATTTTAGGAGAGGTTGTGTGTCTCAGACAGACCATGTAGTAGACCTCGAACTATACTCTGGTTCCAGAAAGAATGTTTTCCGTATATGGACATCTCACTGTTGTAATAGAAATAAATGTATTATTGATTACTCGCGTCTGTACGATCCATCGTTCATTACAAGTTAAAGGTGGTTCTTTTTCTAACGTACGATGGTTCGAACGGAAACGAGCAATCCATACCACGATTATTTCTATTAGAACAATGAGAACGAAGTAAGAGCAAATAGTTAAGAGATAGTCCAACTCTAGGGAGAAATTGATAAAATGGCTATATGGGGCAGGGCAGGGCAGGGCATCCACTGCACCCCTACAGTGGGGATAGAATTCCCGAAGATACAGTACAATAATGAAAAACGTAGGGAGGAATAACAGAGGGGGATACACTGCTTGATTAAGCGAAGAGAACGAAGATTAGCATTTGTTCACACAAACACACGCCATACGTAACACATGCATCATTTAGGTAGAACTGCTAACGCTTACTGAATGACATAGTCAGAAACGAAACGTGGCATAAAAGAGGACAGTTAAAAAAAAAAAGTGCGCACCCTCAGACGTAATACACACTTTCCGTGACCACACATGAGTTAGCAAGGGTGTTGCAGACGGTGCACTGAACACTAACCGTGCGTAGCACCTGCTTTAGCTAGTTATTTATGATGAGCTCAAGCTTCCCAGCTACTCGTGATGGTTTGTTCTGTTGCTTTACCAAGAAATGGTTTGATGTAACTTCATTCTTGGTTTTTTCTGCTTCTAATACCTTTCAACTTTTCACTACACCTCGCAAGTAACCATTATTCCAGAGAAGAAAGCAAACGATCAAGTGTAAAGACGCTTCAGCTTGACAAAAAAATGTCCTATCAACAGCGAATACTAAGATTTTTCATTGTTCTACGCAAAAATGGTGAGAAGCCTTACAATTTACTCTAGTTAAGCACAGTATAGTTAAAAATTAGACACAACTTTGTAAGACTTCATACCACAAGCAGTGTGTCTTAGCCTACCTCATGTGTAGGTAGGTAGCGTATCTGACTAGGAAAAAAAAAATTTGGTTTTATTTCGGACAGTCTTGTACCAGTTTATGCTAGTTGGTATAATGTTGGTTTCCCTTCACAGTCATTTGTTTTCCAATAACGTGCTGAAGTTACTGAAAACATCACTTTGTTTATTTTTCGTGACACTGTTCGTTGAAATGTAATTATTATGTTTTAAGGAACCTGCATTTCATCAACTTCGGTAAATTTGTCAGGTACCTAACTAATTAGAAGTTAAAATATTTAGGTCGAGTAAAGAATCCGTTAGGCATAGTGTAGGGAAAGGCTTTGGCCTTTTTAGCTGGAGTGCTTGGCACTTACCGATTCGCGCACAGGGAGTTAAGTTTGAATGTGAAGTCTTCTTTCATCTCTGGCGTGTTTGTTGAACTTTGCTTTGTTAGCCGAGGATTAGGTGGCGTTCTGGAAAGATGCACGACTGTGTCAACCTAACTTGACGTTAAATCCTCTCATTGGGCCTAATTGATGTTTGTCGAGTGCACACACTACACAAAAACTGGAAGCATGTACCAATTTCATTTTTGCCGAGGCTGAAGTTTGTTTATACCTTGGGATTTAAGTTACCAAGCGGTTGATGTTATTGGTCGTAGGAAACCCTTAACTTAGGGGTATTAACTTGTCTCAAATCATTTACTCAGATTTCGACGAGAATCCTGGAAAATTAATAGCGTTTTCAGTAATGATGCATGCAGTGTGTGATTGGCCACCCAGGAACCCGGGATCCCCCCCCCCCCCCACTATAGGAGGCCCATGTTAAGTTTTTTTTAAGTTTGACATGAAATCGTGTGGAACTAACATTCCTAAGCTCTAAATTGCAGGAAACGTTTCATATTTACGCCAGTTGATTAAAATATGCTATTTCGGGGGAAGGGCTTACTTGCCTTCCCCAGGCCCCCTTGCTGGGCCCCTCTCCCCCTCGTGAGGGATCCCGAGGGTCATGCAGTATATTTCCCGGACCCCTCCCAATTCGACGCAGGAAGCATGGTTTGTTGACTTAAAACAGATTACACAAATCGGAATTATTTTGTGGAAATGATGGGAATTCAAATGGTTAAATGCCGTTCCTGGGGGCAGAGATGTTCCATAAGTTCATAAAAACATACCAATTTTAAGTTTCGAAAGTGCATGGGTCAGGGACGACGCTAGAATCACTTCAGTGGGGAGGCGGCAGTAGGGCAGCAATTTTAGCCAGGGGGCGAACCGAAAAATGCTACTTTTGCGGTCCCCCCTCCCAAAAAAAAGAATAAAAGTGAAAATAACATTCTTGCAATTCTTTCTCACGCCAAATCTTCTTAACTGTTTTCTACACCAATTTTTTTTTAATATTTATAAAACCAGCTGAAAAAAGATGATTTTACAACTCTGACAGTAAAACCTAGGCTCTATTGATGTGACCTAAAGTCCTTCCGGTCGCTTTGAAAGAAACTAACGTAGTTTTCTTAATACGGTACCAGAATTTTCTTCGTTTATACGTCTAATTTTGATCTGATGGTGGGGGGGGGGCAAAAATTTAGGGGGGCGCGCGCCCCCCTCGCCCCTCCCCCCTTAGCGTCGTCCCTGGCATGGGTCTTTCTCACTTAAAATGTTGGCTAAAACACAGCAAACATCATCTTTATGTAATTGTTGGGACCAAGAAAGGCCCATGCACTTTCGAAAATTAGAATTGTTGTGTTTTTATGAACTTGTGGAACATCTCTGCCTCCAAGAGCGGCATTTAACCATTTAAAACAGTTTAATTTCAAGATCCTTTCTATTGTAACTACGTGGTGTAATAGATGATTTCTAAGACTGTCGTTTGGTCCAGCCATGTTAACCCACGAATAAACCAGGGTCGGGAAACAAGGGGTTAAGGTGGTAACTGTCATAATTGAACTGTTAACAAGTGATAGATACTTCATTCCTTAGCACCATTCCTACCAGTGCCTCCCTCGGTGAATACCCACCGGTTTCTTTTCCTTGCAGAGGTACAGCAGCTGCAGAAGTTTGCTAAATGCCTTCCTCACTACATCACTTGAGCTAGACGAGCAAAAGAAACAGTCCCCTGGCGGATTAGTAAACACACAGCTACGACCCAGGCAGGGATAAAAATGGCCATAGCCTTCGATTGCTGTAATTATTCAACTCGCTGAAAAAACGTTTTCGTGAATGTTTTATTTCCAATCGAAACGAATAAGTAGAATTTTGTAGCTTTCTATTAATTACGTTATCTCCTGCAGCGTTGTAGTTTAAGTTAAATCCACCGTAACTATGAAAACACGGTCATGTTCACATATGATCATATTTTTTATCGGTTGGAAGCAGGCATCCGGTTTGTGCTGCAGCGCCAGAACCTCTTGTTTCTGTTCTTTTAGCGCTGCACGAAATGAGGAAAAGAGACACATTCGCTACATGCAGTAAGCGAATTACATCTAAATTGTAGGGAAAAGAAACACCCTTTTAGCGAAGTGCTTTAGCACTGTGATGATACGAAACATGCGGTTCATTAGTCATCTTTGCGTGCCTCATTTTATGATTCTACTGTTTCCTCGGCTGTGCTTTCTGCGGTTTCCTCGACCAGTGTTTAATAAGGTTGCAAGCTGTACTTTAGAATATAGGACTATGTCATATACATTTCGAGTAAATCTGTTAACGTATTTTCTTGTTTTAATTATTGTGTGGGGATACGTAATATACAGACGAATATACAAACCAATATGTAATTGAAAGAATAAACTGACATACTCTTCAGTGATACTTGTTCTTGAGAGATGTATTAGAGGTCCCTTTTTGAAATCCCGATAAGTCCTCTTGGTTTAGGTTTTTATTAACGACGAATGGGGATTACACCATCAAGTTCCACTTCACAGCAGAATTCGTACTACGAGTCACTTATCCCTTCATGGTGCCAAAATGATATCTTTATTTCACAGGTCATTATGTCCATGAAGGCTTTGCATGACGATTAACATCGAGGAATGCAAATACAACTAGGAAACAATAAATTGCTAATGACAAACATTATAGTGCAAGAATCCATGAGAAAAACTGGCGTTGCACGTTGGAATTTGTGCTACATTTTTTTTCTTCCACTTGGTGTCAACTGCAGTTTGTCAAACAGCAAACTTATTTCAAAGCAAAAAAAAACTGATGAATAGTGTCTTATTAACTCCTGTTCAGTGTATGGTATGTTTCGTTAACTTCCTACGGTATTTTGATTAGGTGTTTTGTACTTACTTCCGGCAGCTTTAAAATCTTTTGCACACTTTTGAATTAGCTTTGCACATTCTTTACACTTGGCTGCAGTCGATTGTCGGATTTTTTTTTTTTTATTAAAGAAGGTTAGCTCCAGTTAATTACGTTTTTCATTTTGCTTCCAGGAAGACCCCCTTTTTTTTCTTTTCACTTTTCGTATTATTAATTGCTCTGGAGACTTAAGAGGAAGGCTGTTTTAGAAATCTTTGCGACTGGCTTGATGTGTGGTACGCGTGGCTTCTCGCCAGTTTTTAAAAATAATTTAAAACCTCATAACGTTCTCAAAAATCAAGCCTATTGGTACGCAGAAAATTAAGTTCAGGTCCAGCTTAGCTGTCCAAACGTAGTTGGAAAAATTGGTCGTGTCAAAGTCTAAAAGTTTTGGATTTAGTTGTGATTTTTTTTTCTTTTATCTTATTATCCTTGCGCATTCTTCATACTATTCCTTGGGGGGGGGGGGGGGCCTCCTTAAGAAACAACCAACTGAATCCTCGATCACTGATTGGCGCATCAGTTTACAGGTAGATATGTAAGCTGAAAAATATTCTTAAATTTCTCATAATTTTATACATTCTTATATGGTTGTTAGTGTGTGCTGAAAAATTTTCTAATAATTGTGTTTTTACCAGGGTTTCCCGAAAATTTGAACTTTCAAGTAGAAGGGGGAGTAATGTAGAGGAAAGTGGGCCGCGCGTGAAAGGAATGCTAAAACTATTGCGCTAATGACTAAAAATTAAGCCCTCTGCACAAGGAATTAAAAATCAAACCTGAACATGTATTAAAATCTATTGACAATGAATTGTACGTAAAAATACAGGAACTGGCTCTAAGCATGAGTTTCACACAGCAGTTACGAATTAGTGGTGTGGCTCTAACAAATTCAACAATTGTGTTTACAGGCTAAATAACTATCGTAGTTACATATAATTGTTCAATAAACACTATCTACAATTTCACAAGTTGACCGTAAATTCAGAAGAGAATATCGACGATATAATAGAATTCACTGTGAATTGACCACTCAAACTGGAGAATGTTCCTAGCGTTGCTGCTAGCAGTTGAAACACTTACAACCGTCACAAGCCAAGTGAGTGAAGCGTATAGACAGTGGGACATCACAGACCTTCTCTTCCCGGGAGACCATGCTCACTGCCACCGTTCAAGCAGCGCGTGCAGGCCGAGAGTGAGCGAAGAGTGAGCCAGCGTAAATGTGACCTCTGTGTGAATGAGCCACGTCATCAAGAGCGTGTGACATTTTATAGCATCCAGGCATTTAGATACGAAATTAAAAATAAGCAGGAATTAGTATCGGCACTAGTAAATACAATTTACAGTTACAAATCCAATAATTAAATTATGATGTACTATTGAATAAGTTAAACATGAGAGTTCATAGGAACTCAAAATACAGAAGAGTACAAGAAAGCATCTCGAGATGTGTACGAGTCGCCTGATCCCTAATGACGTCATGCATCGTGACCGAACGAACCCCTTCCAAAAAACGGGGCGTTCCCCAAGCACCAGAAGTGAAGCAGCATTTCCGGGAGAAAGAGTCCTAACAGCAGGAAGTTACAGGTAACTTTACACGGAATACAGCCGTTTCCAGGAAAGTAACCAACAATTGATTAAAGTCCGAAGTACATTAATTCAAGTTGGAGGGATAATTCTTAAAAATGTCAAAGTAAGTAACCTCAAAAAACATCGCTGCAGTTCATACTGTGAAAAATTCTGCTCCGTTATAACCATTACGCTACAAAGTTCGCTAAACTTCACAACACGGATACCTACTTAATCCAGCAATTTAATATATCCCACACATATCCTGGCCTTCTACTACGTCATCGTCTGTTTTTCCCTCTTGAGTATTTGGCCGCGATCGCAGCCTCCCGTATTTATAGGGTTGCATGCGCGGCTCTTCTGTTTTACTTAAAGAACGGTTTAACTGCTTGCTAAAGTCTCTTCCCACCAAGTATGCAACCTTCATCACTCCACTACACCTTTTAAAACTAAAACAGTTCCAGAAGCAACATGTAGTTTTTCCAAGACAAACGAAGGCGGGTAAAAACCAAAACACCAAGTTAAACTGGTGGAATTACTGAATTCTAAAAATAGTTAAAATTCATTAATCTTGATTGTTTACCAGAAATCTGAAACTTAAACTAAAACGTTATTTTAAAAGTTAAACCTACATGATTAAAAAAAAAAGCAAAGTTAAATACTGGAATTAAATCACCAAAAATGAGCATACACAAAATAATGAACACATAAAATAAATGTGCATAAATCAAAACAATGAAACCAAAATAATATTAACCCCTTATGTTGAGAAGTGTGATGGGTCCATGGTGACCATCTCTCCTGTTTTTAACATTACGTAAACGGCAAGTAACGGGGGGTAAAACTTTGCTGATGTGATAAGGTCCATCACATTTCGCGGCGAGCTTGGATGCGAAAATGTTGACTTTGCTAAGAACTCACTTTGACACGATTTTCATTGATCCAGGCTCTGATGGTTTCAGACTGCTGGAGAAGATGATGTGCAAATTTCGCTTTTCTAAGATTTTTAGACACTGTGACTGCACATTCTAATAGCTTGTTACGTTTTGTTGTCACCTGAGGAAAAGTAATGTCAGTTGACAACTGGATTTCCCTTCCTAAGGTCAAAGAGCTATAAGAACCCAGGTAAGAACCCAGCATCACTGGCTACTATCGCACGAATAGACATAGCAATCATTAAAAGGTTCAAGTCCCACTTCTTTTGACTTCCACAAAGGCTTTTCTTCACCATGTCCTTGACGGTGCCAATCGGGTGGTCTGGGCGATTGCCCGGTGGGGAATAAAAGGAAAGAAACCGTTGCTTGGTGTGTAACAGCTTTTAGACTTCGGAGAGGATCTTCAACGAAAAATTCTTAGCATTGTCTGAGATGATAGTTGATGAAATCGAGAATATGTACCCCAAATCTGGTAAATACCTCGTATACAAGTTTGCTCACTATTGTTGGTGCGGTACTGTTCATCATTGGAAATAACTCTGGTCACTTCGCGATGTTATCAACTACAAAGAGCTGGAAGCGGGTGCTTCGTGGATAAGATCCTGCCACATCATTAGAAAACATGATCCAGGAGTCATGACGTTATCCTGGTTAAGCCCTTCTGTTGACCATAGTCCCTCTGTTGGTATTGACAGGTATTGCCGGTCTTGCAGGTGTTGGCTGGTCTAGGGGTATGATTCTCACTTTGGATGCAAGAGGACCTGGGTTAAAATCCTGGACAGGCCTCCATGTGTTACCGGGGTTTCCACATTTGAACTTTAGCAGAAGGGGAATTGATGTAGAGGATTGTGCATGAACTCGGGGGAGGGGACTGTGAACGAGAATACTACAAACTATTGCACTAATGACTAAAAATAAAACCCTATACACAAGGAAATTAAAATTCAAACCTGGGCATTTATTAAATCTTGTCACAATGAATTTTACATTAAAATACAGGAACTGGCTCTAAGCATGAGCTTCACACAGCAGTTACGAAGTAGTTGCAAAATGGCTATTGAGGCTCTTTGCTTAACCCTTTTTTGCCCATGCCGAACTGGATAATTTTTTTTTAAGTCCCATATGATAATTGGGTCAGTCGCGGGATTGGAACCGTCATTCACTTGGTTTGAAGACGAGGACGCTAACCACTGGGCTGTTGCTGCTCGCTTTGCTCGGGGTCCCTGGGGACCCCTCACAAAGCTCGAGTTGGGACTTAGTTTTTTGCTGTTACCAGGAACGAGACTACGTACAGTTTAAACAAGACTCAACACAGTACAATACAGCACAGTGCTTCAGGGGGATTAAAATTTTTCCACGGTGTGTCAGGGTGCTTACCTTAAAAATGTTTCCCCGGTATTTCGGAGGGGGAACCTTTAGTTTAAAATGTGTTCCCAGGCCTCACGTTACATTACTACTAAATACAGATGCAAACCTATTTACGTTGCCTTTTGGACATGCATGTCAGACTGTCTGAGAATCGAACCCAGGCCCTTTGTTTTAAACGGCCTGGGTTCGATTCCCCGCTCAGGCAGTCTGACATATAAGTCCAAAAGGCAACGTAAAAAGGTTTGCATCTGTATTTAGTTATTTCTTGTGAGCCTTTGGCTTTCCCGTCTTTATACTACTACTGTACTAAATATAGGATTGAAACCTTGATTGGTCTGTTATTTGTTGGTCGTCTATCGTGCCTGTGTGCCGAGGGAGGGGGGGATGTATTTCCAGTACTCTCGTTCCTTTCTGTCGCGGCGGTATCTGAAAATACACTACGGTTATTAGCATAGACTACATGGCGCAGTAAATGTTAACTTGGGTGAAACAAGAGACATGTCATATAATTTACTAGAATTCGTAATGCAGTAATCTCAGATTTTTCAAACACGTCGTTTTCGATCAGATTTTCTTCGCCCGTAAAAAAAAATTCTGTAAATTTAAAAATAGCTTTATTGTTACGAGACAAGGAAAGTTGAGTTCGCTATACGTGTTCTTCTCTAGAAAAGTAGGGCATGGAAACTAATGCAAATTCTCCTGTCTTGAGTAATACGAGGGACGGGAAGAATTGGGAGGGATTTAATCAAAAGGGCTGACGTCAAACTTAATCTTCTTCAGCGTCACGATAATACATTCGTGTCAGGTTGGAGGCGATCGAATTGTGTTTGTGCCCGACCAAATTGCATTGAATAATACATTACAATCTCAATATATGGCAGATGAGACTGCGTCTCTCTTGTACCACCCAATGAGATTTCCTGCTTCCAGCGAAACATTCTTCGTGTTCTCTCGTTTATCTTATTGGCTTATGGTTTTGGTTTTGTGTAGATGATACTGCTGACATCTTTTTTTTTTTTTATGTCTATCTCCCAATATGCGTTGGAATTTTTTCTCCATAATTGTGTAACAGGCGGTTACGTGAAATACAACGGATGCCAAGACTCCATGGTGCCATTGCTGTTAGGCGCAGCGATGATGCACTCTGCCAATAGTGAATCTAGGGAAAAAAAATCCAAAGGGAAAAAAATCCACGGAATAGAAATCCAACGTATTTTTTTTTATTTCTTTATTTTTTTCCTTAATGTAAAGTTATTTCGTACTTCGTTGTTAGTGTTACGAAACTCGTTCAAAGCTGCCTGGTGCTTTTATTAAGTCTTAAACTCCCTTTCTTCCCCAACACTTCTGTCCGATCCAAGATTTGATTCCTTTATAATCACAATTTATATATATTCCAGGTTTTTCAGACTACTAATGACAGTCTGTCGGAATTCCTTACTTTCAAGTCCTTGAAAATAAAAGTAATCAGACTTTCCAACTTTTTTAGTTAGCTTACCAACTTTTTAATATATACTCGCATTGTACATCTCGTATCTAGAAGCTAGTTCCTGGTCTAGTGCGATAGCAAAAGTGTTATGGTTGCCATGGAGCACACTGTTATGTGGATAGCCTACATATATCAATGACATCGTTTAGTTATATGCGTGCAGTCGAATGATCCGTGACAATAACATAAAGAATTCTCTTTGAAGAAACTATTGTCTCAGTAACATGTGGACACACATTACTGACCATTTCGTTTACGAATTGGCAGGCAGTCAAAACCGAAAATTTCAGATTTTTGTTATAACTTTTAGCTGTAAAAAGACCATTGTGAAAATACGCCTTAAAAAAAATGAACTTAAACTACTCGGTTTTACATATCTATTATTTCACTATATTATCTTCCCTGACACAATTCCGTGCTTATCTGTATCGTATGAAAGTTGTACCCTATACACTATTTTCGCCGCACCAATCCCCTCTTACTTTTTACCTGCAAATATTCACTGTTAAGGTGGCAGTCAGCAACTTCGTGGGTCCTTGCCAGTCCTGCTGCTTTAGCAATACTGATTTTTTATTTTTTTTATTTCTGTACTGATATATATCTCCATCTTTTGCATTAAAAAAATAGTGCAAAACTAAAAAAAAAAATTACGTTGGATATTTTTTCCGTGGATTTTTTTTCCTTTGGATTTTATTTCCTCTGGATTTTTTCCTCCGGATTTGTATTCCTGGATTTTTTTCCCGTGGATTTTTTTCGTTTGATTTTTTTCCGTTTTTTAGCCAATAGGAGATAACCCAGCTAGAGGCTGTGCTACTATTGCTATGCAGGGAGCGGGCTGCTTTACTAGTTTGGCCGCGTGAGGAAGCGGTTCCGTTACCAACTGCGCAAGTTCTTGGTGGGAATCTATTGTAGTGCGGGTCTGGTTTCAGTCTTCAGTTGGTGTTGTCCTTCTTAACTAGTTGAACCTCTAGAACTCGCTACGGCTGGCACAAGTTGGGGCGCGTTTACGCAACGAGACCTTCTCGCTCGCCGAACGGTATTTGCTATGCAACCATATTTACTTACAATTCAATTCCTGTTTCTATTAAATGAATGCAGTAACAGGCGACAATTTAAATGTATTATAAATAAGAACACGGATAAAGAACCAAGTGCAACAGTCATTTTAAACATTGCAACATTGTTGCCATTTCACGCTATTTCCAAAATTTGCTATTCTCGCTGAAAAAAAAAAACAGCTTCTAGCAGTGATCAAACGACGGTAGAATAAATAGCTACTCGCAGCGAGAATTCAAAATCCGACATGGTGCCCATTTCGGGGTTGTCGAATCGAAGACATCGAATACCGCTATTCAGAAATCTGTCTGTAGTCTTGTACTGCTGTAAAAATTATCTTTTTGTCATAAATCGACGTTGTCATGTTGCACACGTCATACGTTGTGTCGCGAGGCACGAGCCGGAGATTTGCGTCCGTGTTGTTGCCATGGTTATTACGTAGAGACAACTTGAAAGCCACATTCTTCGGTAAAGGCGAGAAGCAGCCAGCAGATTTAGCATTAACCAAGTAAAAGCTAGTAAGCGAGAAAATTGTCGTTGCCTAAACCTGCCCTTAAAGCTTGCCGCCGGCATCTAATATGTAATACTCGCTGCACAGTCCCCTAGATGTGTGGTGGGGGACCACATGGAATTGGGCCAAAATTTAACTCTTGTTTGTTGCGAGTTACAATTGCCCACAAATTATTGGATTTCAAGGCAGTGAGTTAGAAATTGGCCTCAAGTGTCTTGTCGATTTATTTTGTTTAAAAAACTGTGTCGGTGAAGA
>JAHWFP010228253.1:0-17284 GCA_023313725.1 Lithobius niger
GCTCGCCTCGTCCGCCATCTTGGATTTTTGTCGGTCATGTAATGCGATGGGGTTTAAATTACGCGCATTTACTGTTTAATTATCCCTTCCAGATATTGAGATATGGACACGTGTAAACCCCATAATCGATATCAACGCGATAGCTGGTGGATATCGTATAGAAACAAGCGAATTTAGTTTTGCCATCCCATAATAGTATGAATGATTCCGTGACGTCACGCATATTTAAGTAGGTGCATGCATGCGGCGATGCCAGGCGAAGCAAATCTATCGCGTGTTTTCCACGCGACGCCCTTCGGGGGCTTTGTACTGTTTTGTTTAGCTTGGCAATTGAACGAAAGCAGGAAAAAAATAAAAATAAATGTGAATATAAATGGGGTTCTTCAGAAATGTGTTTATTGATATCCTTTTGGGACTATATTTTTCTCGTGACTGTAAACATCGGAGAAATAAAACGATGCTGCAAAAAAAAGTGAGAAAAAATAAAAAATAATGTAGCCTACCTAGCCCTGCAATTTTTTAAACAAAAAAATGTTTTGCGGAGTGTACTTTAAAGATAAAACAAGTGACTCGCTGTGCGACTAATAAATTTAGTTTCGCAGATTTTTACTTTCAAACGCCAAAATTACTGTGAGCTTAAGTTAATCATGAGTCGTCCAATCATCAGCTTATTCACCGGAAATGTACCAGAAATAAGTACACAGCTATAGGACTTGACACATAAAGACACGTAGACATCTTGAATAATTAAATACACAATACGACAATAGGAGAACACAGTAAAAGTTCTTTAAATTTGGTGAAATTCGTCTTTCACCTTCGTCTTTCACCAGGGAAATCGCACTTATTCGCTACATTGTAGTAACGAAAACAATTTCGAAAGCACACGCTGCAGATACCACTAACACAGGTGGTGTCTGCAGTGCATGCTTTCGAAAATTGTTTTCTTCGCACGATGTAGCGATCAAATGTGATTTCCCAGGTGAACGGAACTTTCCGAAGGAGGTGGACAGCAAATTTTCACTGAAAATTTAAAGAAGAACTTCCACTGTGTTCTCCTGTTGTGGTCTTGGGAGCCACTTCCACAGTGACTCCAAGCTCGTCCACCACCGATCTGTATATGTGGAAGGTTGTACTATCGCCATTGGTGTAAAAGGTAAATCAAGGTCTCTGTTCACGAAAATGATGTCAGTTTTTTTTCGAAAAACCGGTAAATGGCGATTACAGTGGTTTTGCAAAGTCATTTTAAGAAATAAAATCACACCTGAACCACCAGGAAGACCACAGTTCACAGTTCTACTTGAATTTTCGGAGAAAATACCGTTCTTCTTCAGAAATATACGCACAACACGGAAGAAAAATAAGTTCTCACATCACCAATTGTAAACAAAATTTCGAAAGGGTGCGTGGAGAAGCAGACCACTGATCTATATATCATCGCTTCCAAGGAGTGTCCTTTCTTTTTGTGGTGTTGGGCTATGCCATTGAGCTTCTCCCCATGGCGGAAATGTGGGAATTTTCCTTCGTGTTGTGCGTATATTTCTAAAGAAGGATAAAGGTATTTTCTCCGAAAATTCAAGTAGAACTGTGAACTGTGTTCTTCCTGGTGATTCAGGTGTGATTTTTTTCCACATTACGAGCCTCGCTCGCGCTATCGCGCTCACTGTGGCTAACTACATAACATCAGAAAACGCAACCAAAAACTTAGCCGTCTAACCTTCATGCGCCGGAATCTAGATAGGTCGGCCATCATGCTCGGAGCTTCTACGGAAGTGGACTCTAGTCTTGTGTTTTTAATTATGAAAGGTACTCTAAGCATAATTGTAAATGGCGGTACTGTAGCCTGTTTTCGTCATACCTGGACAGCTAGTTGTGGCACGATTATAGATAACTACACCGTGTGGCCCCTATGTATTCGTCAACGCAAACCTCAAGATGTCTCTTATTCTCATCAAGTAGGCTATAGATTGCCTCACAATCCTGGCAGTGAACATGATACACAAATCGGGAACGTTTCTTCAAATGTACTGGGGCTGCGTGGATGTGAGAGCCTTGGTGATTACAGCCTCCTTCGCTCGTATCGAGAGGGGGGGGGGCGGAATTTTTGCAGGCCGAGCTTTGTTTCTGGTAACCTAAATAGACCAACGCTAGCGCAAGTGGTTGCAATCACAGAGGCACTCGCATCTACACAGCCCCAGCACATTTGAGGTTGAAACTTTTCCAAAGTTGTGTATCGAGTTCCCTGCCAGAATTGCGAGGCAATCTATATTGGTGAGACCAAGAGACATTTTGAGGTTCGCATCACCGAACATGTAGGGGCCGCGAGCCATGTGGAGAAGCTCATTGGTATAGCCCACACCACAGAAAGACCAGGCACTCCATAGTTTGAAATCAAACTTCTGTGTTAATGAAATCGAATGCGAAACTTGCCCTCCACCTCTGGGCTGTAAAATTCTTCTCCCGACGGCTTGTGTCTCTTATGAACGTCACGGAGCCTACATACAAGAGTATCGAGTTGGTGCACCACGAGATTGCAGCCAAACTAGGCGGAAAGTGGAATCAACCTGGACGCGATGATTTATAGAGCAGCAGTATGCTCCTCCATGCGCATCATTTCGAAATTTTGTTTACGCGACGTCATGTGAAATCTTCCTTTTTCCTCCAGGTGTGTTTTTCTGAAGAAGGAGCACATAGGCTACTATTCTCCCGAAAATTTAAGTAGAACTGCGAACCGAGTTCTTATCTGGTCATTTAGGGTGTGATTGTCATACTTGCAGCTAATGTCTTTTCAAAATCACTGTTTTCACCGTTTACCGGTTTTCCTAAAATTCCTGCATTCGACCCATCGAGCTCTCCTTTGTATCACTCCCCCTTGGCAGAAGTAAGACGCCACAAGTACGCCTTACAAAGAAAGTAGTAAGCCTATGTAGAAGATATTAGGGTTAGGTCAGTTTTGAGTTTTCCTGTTACAGTTTGGTTTTTTGTCAAAACTTTGGTTGGTTTCAGTTCAGTTCAGTTTAGGTTTTCTAGAAACCTTAAAACTGTTTCCTAGATATAGGCTAGGGGTAAGTTTTGCAATTTAGCAAACAAAAAACAATTTGGCCTTTGTTAAAAGTTTTGAGCTTGTTAATTAAATGCCAGCTTCTTTGTTTATTATACGGTATTTCAAGTAGGCTCACTAAAACAGTCTTCAATAACCACAGCTACTTGTGTGCATGCATTTGGCAAATAAAAATAACAAATGAACAAAAGAAGCATTCCGTTGTGATCAAACACAAAAACGGTAACTTCAATAGGCACAGCAACTCGTAAGTAAAAAATAATAATAGTATATAAATCTTCTTGATTCTACTAAAAAAAATCTGAACTACACTTTGTTTTGATGCAGTTATTTCGTCTTTATTTGATTGCTGACTGGAAGCCTGGCTCAGCATACAGCCATCTTGATTCTTGTTAGCTGATCATACAGATATTAACTAGAACTAACTTAAGGCTGAGTGAGGTGCATGCGCCCTGTTGTTCAACCTTCTCCAATGTTGGTCGCTATTCGGCATTCGGCTAATGGAAAGCAACAGTTGGCAACTTAGCCTTACTCGTTGGTGTCGACGACCACTTACGGTCTGTCACTTAGCCTACTTGTTGATTGTCACCGTCTTGATGGTCTTCGTTGCCCTTTTCCGTCTGCCACGAGACTTAGCACGACAATTGGGCGACAAGTTTGTCCTGTCTGGTTTTTTTTTTTAAAGTTTTGCAGGAGGTACGGATCTATGATAAGATCTAGTTTGGGGTTTGTTTAACACCTCTAATGTGTGGCTCAGTGGCAACCCGGACCACTGCACTGTGACTAAGGTTGGCACTAATGACCTTGCTGTCGCTGCTCCATTAAGCCTTAAAACCCTCCCTCCCTTATTCGCCAAAACGTTGACTACGCTAGCCATAGAGAATGCCACTCAAAAAAGGATATCTTTAGAACTGTACAACTTTGACCAACAGTTTGCAGCGTTATGCTCAGATTTACAAGGAATATAAAACCGCTTTTTCTGTGTTTATACTGGGTTTACTAGGTCGCAATTACCGGTTATTTCATCAAACGTTTTACGTGTTTTTTTAACGTTTGGTTACCGTGTAACCGATTATTAACAATGTTTACAAAACTATTGTTTAAAAAAAAATTGTTTAGTAATATTAAACGAAGACCATTGTTTATTAAGAATTTTTAGCAACAATTTAGTAATAAACTCTGATCATTGTTTAATATATCGTTGGTTTAATTGGTAACAGCAAGTGCAAAACGTGTTGTATGCTTTACAACAATAAGCAAATAAATAGATTAACCGACCGGCGTTGTTGGGTGTTTTCCAATAAGATGATTTTTCATGGATCCAGTTGATCCGCCTGCATATTTTAAAATCGTACCGCACAATTCGCATTTAATAGTATCAGCAGACACTTTCTTAAAGTGCTTCCAAACATCTGATCTTGGTGGCATTTTAGGGAAAAATATTACCTGACTTGCGCACGTGGTGAAAGAGATGTAGCTACGACAATTGACAATCGTGATTGACAGCTCAGGTGAAAGCATGCGGGCTGCTTGGACAATGGATGAGTCTACTTTAGGAGTTTGGCCACTGGTAATGGGGTAGTGAAGGTCAAGCTGTAACTAAGGCAAGTCGTGCTGCGTGTTCATCGCAGCTGTGTTGGTCTTTAAATAGATTACGTTTACTCGAACACGGAAGTTAAAATCCGTTTAACCGAACTTCCTACTGTTATCGGTTACACGTTTAACCGCTGCATGCAACAAAATTGAGATTCCATGCATCATGCAAAATGTAGGCCTATTTGGTAGCCTATGTGGCAAGTAGAAATTGTGAAATGCTGGCGAGTGCTTTCTATGGACTGCTGGCCAACTGGCGACTGCGGGCAAGTGACTACTAGATTGTCATTGGAGAGTGTTGCTGTTGCTCCAAGAGAAGGCGATAAAGACAGTAAGCCTACGTGCAAGGCCGGGTGAGAGCCACTTATTGCTTAAAGAATACGCACGCATTCTTTTAAGGAAGGAGCATACGGTTTCGATTATCAAAAACTACCCATCTGTTGAAGATGGGTGGGTTTCGATACTGCTATTTCAATAATATTAATCCTGTGCACAGAACTGAGAGAAAGAAAACCACAGTACCGCAGAAAGCTGTGGGGTGTCACTCGTGGAAGCCCCGAGTACCACGCTAAACAAAATTATAGCTTAGGCTAGGCCTATTTTGTCAAAAACAAAACTTTGCCGACGGGTTGACATTCTCTTTCTGCAAAATCCTTCTTTCTGGCTAGGCGTATACCAGAACAGAAAAGACTTAGTGACCACTTAGCAGTAATTTTTATCGTGCCACTGCCAGTGAAACACGGTTCTAAATACACGACTAGTAAAATTATATAGACCGACTTAGGCTATTAAGATTTAGGGATGGGTCAGTTTCATTTTTTTGGCTTGGGTTCCGGTTTCGGTTTTCATGCCCACAAAATCGCAGTTTTGGCTTGTCACACGTCGGCAACCCTTCCGAATGTCAATCTAGTAGCAGTCGCCACTTGACCAGTAGACCTTACAAAGCACTCGCCATTTCACAATTTCTACTCTCCACATACTAAATACGTCTTGTATGATGAAAGGTTTCTCTAATTTATGCATTAACAAAATTGTGCAATTTTCTTAAACTCCAGTATTAATGCAGAAATCCAGTTTTATAGCCCTTATAAATCTGAGCATAACGCTGCAAACCGTTCGTCTCTAACTTGTATGGTTCCAGAGATACCCCTTTTTTAGTGGCATGCTCTGTACCTAGTCGCCATTTTGGCGAGTAAGGCTGAATTCCAAGTCGCCAACTGTTGATTTCCTCTCGCCAAATGGCGAGTGGCGACCGACATTGGGAAGGGTTGCACGTCGGATTAATGTGGTTGTGCCCAAAAAAACGGGTGAAGCCTGAAGGCAAATTCCCACCAGCCACATCTCTTTTAAAAACCAGGCACATTTATTCAATTCAATTCTGATCCGAGGAACTTAAAATACAGATGTGGGTGAGTGGCAGTGTGGAATCCTAAAAGGTATTATGCTCTACAGAATATAGTTAAGACGTTTGAATTATGCTAACCTCTGACAAGACCTATCAGCGAAAAACTGTCTTCTGATAGTACACAATCTGTGGATGACGTCAGCGTAAAGGTGTGTGCCCTAATACGGAAAATTAATAGTTCTGAATAGCTCTTGTAAGATGGTGAATTTGGTACAGCCTATTTCAACGTCGAAATCAGTGACGTTAGAGCATTTTCGAGTACGATGCGAGCCGATTTCGTGTACTAGTTGCGTAGGCTACTCTGCTCTAATGTTGCAAATCTGACAGAAAAATATTTTTTGGAAAATTTCCAGAAAGGTAGAAAAAAATTGGAGACTGGTAAAAATTTCTTTCATGTAGCCTAGCCTAACAAGTTTCCTGTCAAGCATCAAGGCTTGTAAGCAGCCAACGCAAGTTAGGCAACAGAAGAGGTATCTAGCTAGTAATACTAAGGCTGCACCAATTCTGGACGGTATCGGCATCGGCAACTTTCACAGAAATATCGATAATTCTGAAACCGTTTGAGATTATGACATGCGGTTCGCGGTATTTTGCTTAGGAAGTCACTTAGTACCTTCCTAGCTATATTTTAACTGTAGGTTACTACTTTAAAAAATATATTTTAACAATTGTAGGACTTGGCAGAAAACTACACGTTGATGAAAAATTGGGGATACAATTTTGGGTATCAGTATCGCAGGGGTCGAAATATTCGGATGCACAGGGGCAAATTGCACTCCAAAATCGCACTGTGCACTCTAGAAGCAACTCTTGGAGTGCAAAATTACACACTAAAGTTGAATTTTGCATAATTTTTGAACCGCACAAGCTACAGACTTGCAGTTTGCGGCACTTTAAACAGCTTGGAATTAAGACTTCCTGTGGCACCATTCCTTTCAATAAGTAAAACTCCATTTTTTACTACTTTTGATTAAACTATGTGTATAGGTTTTTCAGTTGAATAGCGAAATTAAATCAGTTTTAAGCAAAATGCAGGAAAACGGTACATATTATTGAGATGCTGAATGTTACAATATTCAATGGCTATAAAATAGAGACCACAGTGTTGGTTTACATTTTGGTTTTGCACGCCAAGACTTTTTTCGCACCCCAGTAACAGATTTGGGCTGCAAATTTGCACCCGATCAAAATTTGGAAATTCGACACCTGGTATCGGCAAACTTTGTAAAACCAGATCGGTGTCGATGCAGCCTTAAGTAATTTCTATGGCAAATCAGACTTTACAGTAACAGCTGTACGTACTAATATTCCTAAATACTATATTTGTTAACAAGATTGGCAGTATTGAGTTAAATGCATTAGCCAGAATTTCTGTATTTAAATATTTCTCATATTCTACCGACGGATTTTGATCAGTAAATGAATTCTAAATTAACTCTCCAACACTGTATTTTGCTTATCTTCAGTGATAGGCTGATGTTCGTTGTCCTCTACATACATCTTTTCAGTGGAACAATTTACGCTCAAATTGTATTTTTCCATTGTTTAGAATTTATTTCAGTCAGACTGAAATTTTTCTGTCAAATTTTCCGTAGAAATTTTTACACTAGGCCTACTCTGCTCGACTCGAATTTTTTGATGTCCTTAGTTACTAGCATTGAAGTGTTGAAGCATTTAGGTTATGGCTTGGACGGCTTGCAATCTGGGAAAGTGCATTAAATTTTTAAGAAAAAATATGAAAGGCTGGAATTAAAAACGTAGATGGTGTGAAATTTTTCTTTGTTGAATTAAAACAAACGTTCCTTTCAGATCAGTTTTTGAATGGCATTTGGTAATATAGCCTAGCAGTTGAAGAATACCAATGTACACTTCATGGCAACCCTCTCCAATGTCGGTCGCCACTCGTCATTTTGCGAATGTAAATCAGTAGTTGGCTACCTGAAATTTAGGCTTACTCGCCAAAATGGCGACTAGCAATAGAGAATGGCGACTAGCAATAGACGCACCAAGAGCGATATCTCGGGAATCTCGATATCTCGCTGCGGCGTTATGCTCAGATTTATAAGGGCTACGTAACTGCTTTATCTTCATTAATAACTGGGGTTTAAAGAGAATTCAACAATTTCGTAAATGCATGAATTAAAAAAAAACCATGCATCGTGCAAGATGTCATTGGTATGTGGCAAGTAGAAATTGTAAAATGACGAGTGCTTTGTAAGGTGTACTGGCCAAGTGGCGACTGCTGTTGGCTTCACTTTCGAGAGGGTTGCTTTATGGTAGTCTCTGTTAGGGATGGTACGATACACACATTTTTTTATCCCGATGAAGTTTCTAAAATTTTCTCGATAAAACAAATTTTGAGGCTGAAATAACCACGTTAATTTTGTTAATTAAAAAAAACCTGGCGGAAAGTGCCACTTTCACGAATGTGAATTGTGTGGCATTTACCATCTGGCCAGTAGACATGAATATGCGCTTCCCATTGTTCATTGCGTCCTCCTCACAATCCAACGGTTGTGCTGCTACTTAATGCTTAAATGTTGTTTGCTTCTAATCGGGTAGCCTAAAGTGGTTAGCAAGAGTATTGCACACTTCGTTGGAGAGCCCTTCTAATTCTGCATACAATGTTGCAAACCGCTTGTGTCTAGCTATTACGTTTTCCAAGATAAGACAATTTAAGCATTGGGGTTTGCACGATAATTCCATAATTCAGAAAAAGTGTGGACTAAAGTTTTTATCAACGTATTATCGAATTATCGTGCCACCCTTAGTCTCTGTGTTGGCTACGGTGGTTTTAAAAATGTCCTGTTTAAAAAATGTATGTTACATAGTGCACAAGCTAAAAGCGGAAACTACTGCTTGTTTGGGGTTTCATTCTACTGAATGTTGGGCATCCGTAATGGCCTAAAAGGTGAAACAGTCTGTCGAGCAATCTCTGTGGATAGGAGCAGCTTAATTTCAAGTGATTATAGGCCTAGGCCTAAGTCTAGATGTAAACTTTAAATTGCAGTACCATTAACAAACAGTAGGCTACTATTTGATAGCACTGTGTTGGTAACCGAAACTTATCCGAACCGAATACGTTTCAATTTCGGATATTTTAAGCAGATGTGAAGAAGTTACATGACAACTTTGCATCAATTTTCAAGTGATTTTGCGTGGACGGTCGAACCTAAGTTTATCATATGAAGAAACGAAAATAAAATAAGGTCTATTGCAAATAAACCAGTCGACGTCTTTATACGAATGGCGTGACTCGGTGTAGGCCAAATCCTTTCATTGCGCTAAGTAATGTTTGAATTTAGTGTGTTATGTATACGTGTTTATACTAGGGATGGGTTGGTAACCGAAACCGAAACCGAATTTTCGGTTTTTACTGAAAACCGACACCGAAACCGATTCGGATTTTGTGTCGGTTTTTCGTACGGTGTTCGAAAATCAAAAAATGATTTGTTTTTTTACATTTTTTTAATAATTATCATTTTCTACGTATAAATGACAGCAAGCTCCTAGCTATTAAAACGACAATAGTAGAGGAAAATGGTGCCACAGCTAGACTATGACGCTGCTGAAAGTGAAAGCAGGAGTAAGTTGAAGCTAGTAATACTACTGTTGCAAGAAAAAAAAATTAGGAAAATCTGGTTGGGGTGAATGGTGGCAAAAACCGATACCGAAACCGAAACCGAGGTTTTTTGGGTGTGAAAACCGAAACCGGAACCGAAATCAAAAAAATGAAACCGACCCATCCCTAGTTTATACTTCATATTGTAGGAATGGGTCGGTGATAGAAACCGAAACTGAATTTTCAGTTTTAACTGAAACCGAAACTAATTCGGATTTTGTGTGGTTTTTCGTATGGTGTTTGAAAATTAAAAGATTGTTTTGTTGTTTTAAACTTTTAAGTAATTAATTATCATTTTCTAAGTATAAATGACAACAAAGCTCCTACACAAGAAAAATGGTGTACAGCCAGGCCCATGGTCAATGACTGTTAAAAGTGAAAGCAGGAGTGAGTTGGAAGCTGTCATACTGCTGCTAGAAAACTAAAACTGGAAAAAGTGAGGGGGGGGGGGCATGTGAAACCGGAACCGAAGTCAAAATATGAAATCGACCAATTCCTATCATATTGTACTGTGAACATTTTCAGTTGTTCTGTGACAAGCTTTTAAGAACCAAAAAAACCGGTCGGCTTATATGATCGTTACGCAGAAGTTATAAAAATGAAGGGAGGAATTTTGCCCTATGCAAAATATTAGATATGCTTGACTTAGTGAACAAAGCTTTCTAGTTGCCGTGAAAATATACATTACCTATTTTAAAGCATTCTCCTTATAATGCTGTTCAATTTAGAGAAATTTATTAGAAGATATCCTTCCGCGTCGCTACCCACTGCGCAAGTTACTGCACAGCCTCCTAGTATCCTTCTCTACGACGAATTGCTGTTCACTGCTCAGGGTTCAGACAAAACCTGGAGAACCTGGAAATCTCGGGGAAAATGAAAATAGAGCCAAAATTTCAGGGAAAACGGGAATTTTTTTGAAAATCGGGGAAAAGACGGGGAATTTTGAAAAAAAAAATACCTTTCTATCTGATCTGCAAGTTCCATTGAATTGGCAGATCAGAAACAAGATCCTAGGCTAGTAGCAAATATTTTAATTTGTGATTTAATATGTATGTAATATGTGCAGCATTTTAAACGTAACTTCAATAAACCAAATCTT
The DNA here is from genome assembly GCA_023313725.1 of Lithobius niger. Lineage (NCBI taxonomy): Eukaryota > Metazoa > Arthropoda > Chilopoda > Lithobiomorpha > Lithobiidae > Lithobius > Lithobius niger. Next base: position 10,781 of record JAHWFP010228253.1, read on the forward strand.
GGGCCAGTGATAAAAATGCATTTAGTTCCGTCTGGACTAGTCTCTAAAACAGCTATTTTCCGGGATGGTGAATTATTTCCGTACAAATATTAATAAAAACATTAACTACTGCCTGTTTCCCTAACTAAACATCTCGTAAACACCTAGAAATTGCCATTGGATACACCTGGAAATATCAAGGAAATTGAGAATTAAAAAATTGTCTGATCCCTGCTGCTCGGTACTTCCGCTCTGCAACTCCGATCCTCGATCCGCCTTGCTATGACGCGGACCAAGAGTACTCCCAAGAACTTGTCGCCTTGCCCGGCACGATCAGCATCTACAGTTCCCCTCAACCCTCTCAAATGTGAAGCCAATAGCAGTCGCCACTTGGCCAGTAGACCTTACAAAGCACTCGCCGTTTCACAATTTCTACTCGCCACATACCAATGACCTCTTGCACGATGCATTTTTTTTTATTCATGCATTTACGAAATTGTAGAATTCTCTTTAACCCCAGTATTAATGAAGATAAAGCAGTTACGTAGCCCTTAGAAATCTAAGCATAACGCCGAAAACCGTTCGTCTGTAACTTGTACGGTTCCCGAGATATCGCTCTCTTGAGTGTCATTCTCTATTGCTAGTCGCCATTTTGGCGAGTAAGGCTAAATTTCAGGTCGCCAACTACTGATTTCTATTCGCCAAATGGCGAGTGGCGACCGACATTGGAGAGGGTTGGTTCCCCTGGACCCTCCTGTTTCGGGGAACATGGAGGTTCTTGAACTAACTACGGACCAGGATTCCTTAGAACCTTCGATGCCGTTGATGAATCCTTTCCTGTACGAACAGTTACTTCCGCCTCTGCCTTGCGGACTATGTCTCCGATCCCATGCAGCCAGCCATTACCTGCCAGCGATCTGCGATCCCTCAGCGAAGAACTTCTTCGCACTAAATAACGCTACGCCCGTTAAAAACTTCAAATCAAGGCTCGGAAAGCGGCGGCCAAAGTGGCCTCTTCCTCAGCACCTCAACTTACACCTCTTGATTTGTCTTCGTGCTCCTCTCAGCCCTGCGCCAGGCTCTGGTCCGCCACTGCACAGGCTAGCGGTCCGCTTTACAGTTCTCAAGTTAATGAACTAATGGACTCCTCTCTCCACACCTGTAAAATGAAACAGCCAACTGTACCTGTTTCCGATTATACCTCAACCAGGTTTGCCTCTATGCTGAAACGTCAGCGCACGATAGGGGAGGCCGGTCCTTCCCAACAGACTGATACCGCTCCGCCCATTCCTGTTCCAAATCAAGGACACCATTCACCCTTGTACGAAGACGGTGATAATAACTCTTACTATTCTCGTGATACATCCTCACTAGGACATCCTGATCCTCCCTTCCATGGGTACCCCAATCCTTCGGACATTACCCTCCCGGAATTAATGAAAACAGTTGAAGGTAGTATCCCTGGCTGCTTCCTATACAACCCAAGCACGGGATCGGACTCTACTAGCAAGAACCGTGGCCTTGCTACAGGCTTCGGATTTGGACTTCGGGGGATCAGCTTCCTCACCAACCACCGTTATTAGGACAATCCACCACGCTACTCACAACCCTCCTACGGACAGGGGGCTTCCTCCTCGGCAACGGTACTCCACTAGAATTGGATAAAGATCCACCTCCTCCACGTCCAGGATGAGAAAATTACTTTTTCTGCCCAATTGGTGAAGGCACGGCCAACCCAAGAAACTTTGTCACGTATCCCAAGTGCGAGTTCTTAACGGTGGATGCGAAACTCGACTTTGGATCTGCACTGTTTTTACCATGCCGCACCGCTGTTCTACGTTTGTGCTCCGCGACAACGATCGCCTGCTCCGCCTTGGCCTCCATGCTGCCTCTCAGGCAGATGTGCTCAGTACAGCGGCTAATCCATTATGCAAACTCCTCTACGCCGATCCGCTGCCAAGTGATACACGTCAACTAGCTTTTCTGATTAACCAGGTGTTTTGAAAGAGCTGCTTTGCCACTTACCATGCTATGAACTGGTTCAACTTCACGCTCCTTCTAAGGGAAATTGCCCTCAACACTGCTCCAAACCTACACAATTCAACACGACACATCTTCGGACATTAACCGATTCATGAGTCGGAATCTCTGTTCCGCGGTGTTATCCCTAAAATTGCACCGTACCTTGACATCTCCCACAAACCTCGTCCTTCTAAGGCTCGCCAGTTCCGGCGCCAACGATCCGCCTCCTCATCTCGACCCAATCCTCCCAAAGAAGATTGGGGTCGCACCGAACCACCCAATGTTCATTCGACCTCTTTCCCTCGATCCTCATCGCCCTTTCTATTCTGATCCCTGGGCCGCTCCTCCTCTCTCGATAGGAAATGTCGACAATCCTCTCCCCGTCCACGATCCAAAGGTCGATCATATTACTGACATTCCTCTGCCCCCAAGTTGGGGGGGGGGGGGGGGACGCCTTCAGTTTTATGCCAAAGCTTGCAAAAAATTACCTTCGATCCAGGTATTTCACGAAGGGGTCAAACCGAAATTTCTCTTTCCTCCCCTATTGCAAAATCCGCCTTAGGAACTGGAGGTGCCACCGGAAGTCTCCATTCTCCTCAGGAAGGTTGCGATTCGAATTATGCCGCAACCTAGGGATGGCACAATAATCGATAATTCGATAATATGGTGATAATTTTTATTGTTGATTATCGTATCGCGCCTTTTCCGATTTATCTAATTATCGTGCAAACCCTGATGCTTAAATTGTCATATCTCGAAAACCGTAATAGCTAGAAACAAGCGGTTTGCGGCGTTGCGTGCGGAATTACAAGGGCTCTCCAACCAAGTGTGCAATATGTTGCTACCCACATTAACTGATTGGAGAGTTAGTTTAATGCAAACAGTATTTAAGCATTAAATAGTAGCACAACTGTTAAATTGTTCTATGTGGTCACGAAGCAATGAACAACGGCAAGTGCATATTCGTGTCTACTGGCCAAGTGGTGAGTGCCACACAATTCACATTCTTGAAGGTTGCACTGTAGGCTTCAGCCAACAATTATTAATTAGCAAAATTAAAAAAGGTTATTCCAGCCTCAAATTTTATTTTATCAAGATATCGATTATGACGATAATTTCAAAAATGTTATCTGGATAAAAAAAATGTATCGTGCCATCCCTACTGCAACCGATCCGACCTGGATTTTATAGCAGCATTTTTCTTTGCGACAAGAAAACGGGCGCACCAGCCTCATCTTCAACCTCCGGCCCCTTAATCAATACATCCGTAATCCCCATTTCCAAATCCTCATTTCCGTAATCCTCACTTCCGCCATCCGAGACTCGTTATTACCTCATGACTGGACGATTTCTTTAGACTTAGCGGATGCTTATCTACACATTCCACTTCATGCCTCTGTCCTAAACCTCTTTCGTTTTATTCACAACGGCACAGTCTACGAACTCCTGTGTCTCCCGTTTGGCCTAAACGCCGCTCCTAGAATTTTTACCTTCGTGCTCCGCTAAGTGGTAGTCCATCTCCATCAACAGGGGATCTGCATTCACGCCTTCCTCGACAACTGCCTCCTACCTCACCACGATCCTTCCTCACTTTCCAAAAACCTATCTGTCGTCGTGTCTCTTTTGCATCAACTAGGCCTGGGCATTAATTTTCCCAAGTCACGTCTGCAATCCGGCCAATCCTTCACGTTCCTTGCGGTATTCTTCGATCTTGCCCGAACCTCGGTCATGCCATCCCCAGTGTGGATCGAGAATCATATCTCCGCTTCACGTTCCTTCCTCCACCTGCCTCTTCGCAACTTTCGAGATCTTGCCTCCGTCATCGTAATCATCGATTCTTTTGCGGACCTAGTCCCTTACGGCACTTACTGTAATCATTACCGACTAACAGAATGGGGCAATCCTTAGCAGGCCCTTCAGCTACCTACTCGGCCCCTCATCCTTCCCCTTTGCAACAGTGGATTGGTGGATGGACGTCCTCAATCTCACGGCTATGGTTCCCTTGCACGAACCGCTCCCCAGATCCACCTGTTCACACACAGATGCATCAATGACAGGGTGGGGGGCCCACATCGACAACATGACTGCCTCCGGCAAATGGGACTCCGAGACTCCCTACCACATCAGTCTTTTGGAACTACGAGCAGTCCTCCTCGGACTCTGCCATTTTCAGCATTACCTAGCAGGACACATAGTCCAGATACACATCGACAACACTACTGCAGTTGCATATCTCAGGAAGGGAGGTGGTACATGCTCCTTGTCCTTCCATCAAGTAGCCTCATAAATTTTCAACTTTGCATTCAACTTCGGATTTGCCTCCTACCACTCCACATTCCCGGCAACTTCAATGTGATCGCCGATTTCCTCTCCACACATGCTCCGCCAACCAGCGAAATCATGGAAGCCGCATCCTGGCGTAGCCCAGCAGTCTTTGTTTCTCACTACCTGCGAGATATGTCTCACCATGCAGAAGGACTGTACCGAATTGGGCCCTTTGTCGCTGCCCGATGTGTACTCTGACCCCTTAGCACACTTTTGTTCTGTGTAGGGAACCGCTCGCTACCCGAGGGCAGGGGTGCATACAATTCTTACAGGACAAAATTTTCCTACAGAATTTTCATATTTCCACAGCCTTTCACTATGTAGGCAAGCCATTTTTCTGTGAATTTCTTCAGTTCGCTGAAATTTCCCGCGAACCTCGTTCTAGCGTTCTGGCATATTCTGCACCCCTGCCCGAGGGGGCTTTGTCAGATGGCGCCCGCCGCCGTGACAAAGTCTAGGGACTGCTTTAAAATAGGTAATGTATATTTTCACGGCAACTAGAAACTCCAAAATACCAGTATTACCTGGTTGATTTTGGTTTCTATTGCTATTGAAAATATACATTACCTTAGTCCCACCCTCCTCCCCTCTTGTCACCATCTGGGCACAATCGAGGATCGAAAAGATGAGCCAAGCCGCTCCGCTTCGATTTATGTACTAGGAGGCTGCGCAGTGGGTAGTGATGCGGAAGGATATCTTCGAATTAATTTCTCTAAATTGAACAGCAATATGAGTAGAATGCTTTAAAATAGGTAATATATATTTTCAATAGGCAATAGAAACCAAAATCAACCAGTATACTGGTATTTTGGAGTTTTTGTGCTAACGGGTTTAATTTTTCAGGACCCTTCTTTTGTTTTTACTTATTTGTTGGTAACCCGTCTTGTGACGAACGACAGGCCGTCTAACCCAGGAAGGTAACCTACCTAAGTACGGCATGCACCTACTGCGCATCCGTTGGGAGCTGGATTATCAGATTGCAGGAGCGCTACTGGCGAGCTGCACCATCTCACAACCTTTGATAGCTTCCATTATCAGATTGCAGAAGAGCTACGCGCGAGCTGAACCATCGCGCACCCGTCAGTAGCTTCCATTACCCGGTTTGAAGAAGTGCTACTCGCGAGCTGTTTCTCATGTGGCTTGCTGTATGTTGATGCTGATAGTCTTTTCTAGCTTAGGGTATTGATAATGTAGCTATCTTAACTTGATTTCTTCAGAATGACCTAATGTATGTAGGCTAATTGAATTCAGAATCTATCATTTTTTGGCAAAAATTGGCGTAAAAATTCTGCGACGAAGCTTCACCTGGTGTTCTTCTGTTTACGAGACCGTGAAGCTTACATGTATCATCGTAGTGATTTAAGCATCCCAAATGCAGTCCTAAAGGTAAGCTACTTATTTAGGTGAGTGGTTTTTTTTCTCCATGCGCGCGCTATTTCAATGGACCAAACGTAAGCCTGTCTACTCAATAGCCATTTAGAATTACTATTCTGTTGAAGCATATTGTGTTGGATGGATTAATTTTCATTTGTCAATTCTCTAGGAACATCATCTGCAAAGGGCTATCTCGGCACAGCAGGCTTATGGGCAAACGGGAGACCTAGTGATTCCCACACCCGAGGTGTTTGAAATAGACGGCGAATATGAACGGTTATATCCCGCCACGTACAAAATTTCCCGGCAGCTCATTCACATGCAGCGTAAGTATCATACCTCGGCTAAACTCTGTACTAACAGTTGTTGCACAAATTTCAGTAACCAGGTAGGTTTTAAGGAGGCATGCATAAAAACCTGTAACAATTAAGACACAAATTTGTGATAAGTCGAGCTACATCTCTATAGTAGAAACAAAATTTAGCTTGCAAATGAAGAACTGTGAATCAGATTAAGATATGGCTGGGCTGCTTAACTCATTTTCAACAGATGCCTGGCTTAGGAAAAGCGACTTTAAATTAGTAAACCTGTGTTATTGATTTATGGAACGTACACAAACACTGCTAAATGTATTGAGGTCTTCCGTGGTTTGGATTTCATACCAATTTCCCAACTTTTAGCAATCGCTCTAAATAGACCACGGCCCCAGCCATTTATGTTGCCCCACACAATCCTTCGTGACTTCAGGACTGGTTCTGACATGGTAACAAACGTGGTTATTTTGCATCTGGGAGAGTATGATCC
>JAHWFP010228254.1:0-13687 GCA_023313725.1 Lithobius niger
TCTTCAATGTGTATCCAACTTTAATTTATTGTGTGATTAATAGTCGCTTCGCTGCATTTTGTCGACAAGTTTTGTATTGGTATTTGATTTTCTAATTTTCAAGAACGAATTTAAATTGTAACTACACGGAGACAGTTGACCATTCAGGCTATGAAGTATACGTAATCAGTGTCCAGACGTCATCGTGAGTAAGGGGGAAAAAATGAACAAAAGGTTTTAGTCAGCAGTTTCATCGTAATTGAAGTTGGCTTTTGTCATTATTGATTTACTGATAAGTTGTTTGACGTGACAATGACTTTGTAATTTATCTGAACATATGTAATGTTTTATCTTATCGCGTCGCTCACAATATGAACTATACAGTAACGGAATAAACCAGACTAAGCTTAGAATTGGTCACCTACTCATAAGTCGTGATCTCTGGACTTTAGGCACAATGAAGAATTCTTCAGCAGTTTTGTTGTGGACCGTCTTTATAGCTGCGGTTTCTGCGGGTAAGTAATTTTACATTTCATTACCGATACAAAAGACGTCCTTCCTGATCAAGTCACATGGTAAACATTTTCAACCATTTTAGCCTCCTGGATAACTCCAGATTTCTTGGAGACAGATGTAAAATAACGTTTTCATTAAATTTCTTGGTTCGTTCAAACACACAGTAAGCTTTACAGTTAGTTTAATTAATTTATTTATTATTTTTTTTGGAGACTGTCGTACTTAACGACAGCTGTCTGTGAATGTTTAGGGAATTCCGTCTAACGCCGTTTTACAAAGTATTTGCCAGGCATGCGGGAGGTTAACCAACACGAACGCCTGGTGAAGACTGGACTCGAGCTTTTGGAACTTCGTAGGCTTAAATTTGATCTTGTTCCGACCTACAAAATTGTCCGTGGTTTGATTGCTGTCTATTTGCCCTTTTCGATTTCTCACTCAATTCCCATTTTACTCGTGGTCATGGTTGGAAGTAGCGGCATTAAATCCTAATTTGGTGGGCCATTGCGTCTTTTAATTTTGGATCCGGTGTCAGTGGCTCACAACCCTTCCGGTATACCCTTCCACCCATTGGTGGTTAATGTACATATTATTATAAACCGCATCGAAATTGGTTTTATTATGATCATCGTGGAAGTGCTCGGACTATACTTGCCTGAAAATGTTGACCTGGTTGTGGTCGGTGACTGGAATTGGGAGATGAGACTATAGATTAATTGTCTCAATTTTCGGTTAATTTGCTCCGTGATGTTGTTGTCGTAGGTTAAGCAGTGCTGCAATTAGGGGTGGTGCAAAGGGTGTGAAAGGCACCCGGACCCAGGACGCAGGGGGGGGGGGGGATAAGACAAAATTCACTACAATTTTGGTTGGGATTGATTGGTTTACTGGTTAAGGAAAGCCCAATATTTTGTTCTTGCATCCCTCCTTGGTAAAAGCTAGCTGCGGCTCTGAGCTTAGGTTAGGCGAAATACCCTCTCTATTAGCCTATATTATCTGTATAAGCTCGCTCTAATAATGAATAGAGCAGTGTAAAGTGACGTCATATTGGCTACAAGAGAGATAGCTGCAAGGGGCACTAGATTAAAATGGAGGGGTTAAACAACGGCACTTCTAGTCAAGGCAGTGCTTTGAGAGCGGATTTCGTAGGCTTAAAAAACCGTTGTTTTCTCCAATCCCTTACGATGCGAGGTTGTAATAGGAAAATAAAGATTCCAATTGCTTAAAAATGTCAGCATCTGCCAACAAACGACAAAAATCGCGCGTTATATGCCTAAGAAATCCACTCTTAACAGCATTGTCTTCAGCAAGACGCCCTTCTTTTCCCCCACCAGTGCACCTTGCATCTAACCCAGTTACTGGCTCCACCATAGAGTTATACACAATAATACTTACTACGTTGTGTCACTGCTCTATATTGAAATTATAACCTTGTGAGTACAACGTAGTTTTAACAGTCAAACTTTATTTATATGCTACATTTCTTTCTTGAGAGAAAATATTGGGGGGAAAATAGAGAATTAATGACAAGGTATAGGTATAACGCAACAAGCGGTCTGCATTCAAGATTGGCCTTTTGTGGAAGATAAACTGATTTGAAAAAAAAGAAAAGACAACAGCCCTAACGGGGACTAGTGTAGGCCCTGACTGCAGGCTCCAACTGAGCTTAGTAACTGTTTAACCTTTTCAGTGGCTACCTAAAGGTCACAAACATAAACAAGGAGGGAAAGTAACTTTCTTCTAGAGCTCCACACTAAAAATAATGTAAGTAATAACTACAGAATAAATCACATGGTGATTGTTGGCGATCTGCATCAGAGACTGCACCTTGTGAGAATATTGTGAGTTAATCAATGATGACGTATGCCTAATTCTTATGATTAAAGTCTTTATAGTGTCCGCGGCCTATCTTGAGTTCGCCCCAAAACGAACACAGATAATCGATTGTACGTTTTTGGTAGCAGAGCGCCTTGTTGATATACTAGTTGGTTACAAAAACAATGGCGGCCGTCGATTAAGTCCAGGAAGACGTAGCCGCTCATAAAATACCTGCAGGACTCAAGATACTCTACGCACGCAATAACTATATAACCGTTTGGTCATCTGCTTCCCTGACTCGTGATGTGGCCTGATCTGGGAAAAAAAATATCAGAACTAAGGTGTGTGTGTGTGTGGGGGGGAATGCACGCTTCCATTTTTGAAGGGTGGGATTGAGCAGGGCCGGATTAAACATCCTAGTAGCCTTATGCTTAGATTTATTGTGGCCCTATCTCCCCAACTGCCACAAAAAGAAAAAGTTTTCTTTTTTTGAACAATAATTTTCTTTTGGAAAACAGTAATAGTGAAACATATTTTATTTTTCCAGTGACTGTGAGGCACACTTGAGGCCCTTTTCGGCTTGTGGCCCGGTACTTAAACACCCAAAGCACCCCCCTCAATCCGGTCCAGGGGTGGGGGTTCCGTGAATGTCCGTGAAACATTATGAGAGCGTAGGATCCTTTTTCAGCGGCTATGAATGCAATTCTAGACAACTCTGGATGTTATCTGGCTCCTTGCGAAAGGTGAAATTGCAGCTTGTAGCGTGACTTCAGTACTAAGTCCGCCACATATTTCATTTTAAATAAAAGCTAATAGGTATTTTTTCTTGCAGTTTGGGCGTTATCAGCGTCGACTGAACATGATATTTGCGGAGGGTGGACAGTTTACAAAGATGAAAAATGCTTTAAAATCGCAGATAAAGCAGGATTACAAACGCAAGAAGATGCAGAAATCGTTTGCAGAGCTCTGTCGGAAGATGGCAGTGGAGATTCTCCGTCGAAATTAATCACCATCAAATCAAAAGAAGAACAGGAATTTTTGCAGAGGTTCCTGTTTGTCGACAATAAAATAGTAGACAACGTTTGGATAGGATTAACGAGAAATAACGAGAATGGTTCGTTCGAATGGAACGATGGGTCCGAGTTGTCCTACGGCAATTGGGTCCTTGAGACATTTGCATTAGAGCCACTGAACTGCGTACAAATGGAGTCAGGCAATGGTTCGGTTGAAGCAGGTCGCTGGGTTAGAGCGAGTTGCAGCAGAAGGCTAGCGGTTGTTTGTGAACGAAGACCGACTTGGACCCTGGAAATGTTACGGAACACGCTGCTTGACTTCAGGATGAAATCGGAAATACAACAGAAGGAATACGAAGAGAAGCAAAAGGAATGGGAAAGCAAGTTTTCTAAACAGCAACTGGAGATCAGCGCTCTGAAGGAAACGACAGGTCAGTTTTTGCTGCTTGAGTTAATTTCTCTGTATGGTATAGCGTCATTAAAATCAGACCAGACTGGCTGCTGACGGCTGTAACACAACGCGTGATGGTGTAAGAAAAACGTCAAAATCGAGCCACAAACTGCAACTTTATACCATTACGACTGCAGCAATTTTGACCTTGTAGACAAGCAGTAACGCGTTGTTTCGCATTAATTTTCTCCTGTCTGGTTAGGGCTTTAGCCTATAGGGCAGTGACATAACTTAGTATTATTGTACATAACTCTATGGTGGAGGCGGTAACTGGGTTAGCTGCAAGGGGCACTGGAGGGGAAAAAGAAGGTCGTCTTGCTGAAGCCAATGCTATTAGACTGGATTTCTTAAGCCTATAACGCGCGATTTTTGTTGTTGGAGAAAACAACGTTTTTTTAAGCCTAAGAAATCTGCTCTCAAAGCACTGTCTTGACTAGGTATGCCGTTGTTTTCCCTTACATTTTAATCTAGTTAGTGCCCCTTGTAGTTACGCTCTCCAGATGCTATCTCGTAGGCAATATGACGTCACTTGACGCTGCCCTAGTAAACCAGTCAAAAAAAGTAACTTAAACAAGATGTACTAACACTGCATTAGTAATTCGACGTGTCGTATGGTACAATAAAAAAAATATCTGTAATTGACGTATGAAGTTGGAACGGCAGACATACCAACAGGACACTACTAAAAAATTTAAATGCATGGTGTACTGAAGAATATATACTATATTGCACATTATATTTAAAAAAAAATGTCTCGTAACGTTTGCTACTACGATACGGCAAATGAGCCAGAATCTTGTGTGCGACGATGCAATCACTGACCAGATAAGTTTTCATCGGACGCTGATATTGGTTTTCTTACAAAAAAAACAACTGGAAGCTTCGTTGTTTTACAATTTCCCATACCCGTTGTTCTTGTTCATCAGACTTTTACATTTTTTAAATCTTCGAACACCATGTTTCATAAATTCAGCAGGTAATTTGGTGGGGGGTTAGGAGAAATCATATTGCGTTGAGGGTACGTGAGGTTGACTACTTTAAAATTATTTACACTTTTTAGGTGTATTAACAAAAGTTAAAATATTCACACGAAAATTGTGACAAAGTCCACACTGAATATAACACTGCAATTTCATGTGGCCAATTTTTGTTAGGTTACTCAATACAAAGTACTTGTTTTACTAGCGTTTTATAATTATCGTTATCGTTATTATTTGTAATTTTAAATCTGTGGTTAAAACTAAATGTCGAACCAATAAAACTTACGTGAGTCTTCCTGTTACGGATTTTTAAAAAATTGGAAAGTCAGAGGCAATTAGGAATATCCCGCCCTTCCCTCCCTCTGGCCAGTCCGCCACTGTGAAAACAGGACATCATTCGCATTGCTCACTCGTTCAATAGGAAACAACACCACAAATACGCGTAATAAAATACTGTAATATATCGCACCCGAAAAGCAGCGAGTATGGCGCAGTAATTAACAGCAAAAGTCTTATAAGAGCATCGCATTCATTGTACCATCCAGATTCAATCATAGAAATTCCGTGTACCATCCAGATCACCGTAAAGATAAGTGATGACTCACTTTGTGTTGTTCTGCGCCATAGGAGGGGAGCCATCTGGACGTACACGATAGCCTCTAACCGACCGGAATGTTGAAGAGCTGACTTGCCGAAATGCGCAGTTACACGCCGCAATTTTTCGCATGATGGGCGTTGTGTGCACACCTTTACGTTGAGGAAGCGCTGACGTCAGCCACTGATCGTGTACTATTTGACGACGGTTTTTCGCTCAGAGACCTTTTTAGAGGTGAGCGAACTAAAACCGGCCTAACTAAATTAATTACAGGATAATACCTTGTGTGCTGGCGCACTGCAACTCTCCCACCCGCATACTTGAATTTCGTCGGATCAGAATTGAACAAATGTGTCTGGTTTTTGAGGAGATATCGCTGACGTAAATCGGCTACCCCCGTTTTTTGGCCACAACCACATTAATTCGACGTGTGACACGTCGAATTAAAAAGGATGGCAACGTTTCTGTGCCCAAATTCAGCATCGTTACCAAGCATAAAATGAGTACGCTAAACCTGATGCGTATAGAAAAATATAAGGCAAGCATGGTCAGCGGTAAAATCTACCCATCTTCACTTCAGATCAAATTAGTGGTAACGGTAAAAAAAAAAAAAAAAAACAAAAAAAAAAACAGAAAAATACCGTATGAAGCATCACGGGTAAAGCTTGTAGCACACTATTCCGTTCCGTTTCGTCCCGTTCCGATGACTGACAGCAATGAATGGTCCAGTCACATTGCTTTCGTCCTACACTTAAACAATGACTTTCATTCTTTTCTAATGGCAATTCTGTCAAAAGGCTTAAAATAGGCTTAACAAAAAAGGCTTAATACACAAAAAACACAAGTTCCACATTGGTTATTAACGAAAAAAGTTTAGGTGAATCTAAGTATCAAATAATCCAGTGCAAATAACAGCAAAGAAAAAATGCACTAAAATAAAATAAATCACAGACTCACACGCACTCACTGACGCTTTTCGACCATATTTTTGACGCTTTTTGACTCGCATGAGTTGTATAAGACTTTCGACTTTTGATGATAAACGTTTGTTTTTTCCACTATATCGTCATCAGAAAATAAGTTACTAATCTAGACCTAATGCGTACATCTTAAAAAACCTGCTTCTATAACCACTTTATCGAGACATAGAAAAACAGAAGATTCTAATATCTGACAATGATTTTTGTCATGCGTACACGACACTGCAATGGAGTAATGTGCCATGAGTACTAGTCATATTATTCCCTCGGTTTGCAACAATGCCTCGTAGGATATGGAATGCGTAGTCCGCCTCAGATTGCAAAATTTACGGTGGTCCATAAAGTACTGGAAAAAATATAGGCCTTCACAGCTTGTGGATAGGGATCTGTCCCCATCTCTCATGTCGTACGTATTCTAAACGAAACAAAATGGGGAAAAAAGGGAAAAAAAAAACAAGGTCCTTCTGATTGCTGCCAACGTTCGTAATAATAATTGGCCAAATCCGTAACTTCGGTTCATTTACATCAGCCCGAGTTCAACACAACCTTTTCAAAGTGTTCCCCCAGAGCTGCGACACAGTGCCTAACCCGTTCACCCGTATTGTTCCAAACATCAGCAATCATGTCTGGAGTGGAGTTATAGTCCGACAATTATCGACAATGCACCGACGCAGCTCCTGGACATTGTGTTAGTGGTATTCTGCAGCTGAAAGACGCCCCTTCAGAAAATTTCAAAGGAAGAAATCAGGAGGAGTTAGGTCCTGACTTCTAGGTAGCCATTCCACTAGACCTCCAGGCCCAATCCACCTCCCGTGGTATGTCTGATCCAACCGTTCGCTCACAATCATTGCAAAGCGAGAGGGTGCTCCATCATGCTGGCACCAAGCAGTAGACCCCTCAGCCGCCGCCAATAGCCGAAATCGCCGCCGGAAATACGTCAGCCGCACATTCGCCGCATTTTTTTTTAGGCCAGCCATGTCGTCTTTTTAGGTTTTTTCTTTTACCAACCGAGTTTGCATGAATAGTTTGCCTGATCGAAGTTTGACATCATGAGCAATTTTTAGAGGTATTTCCGCATATTTGAGGGTAAAAAAAATCAAATTGCTGCGAGGAAAATAGGTAATCCGAAGCGTAATATAATTATCTTTTATATATAGGCACTTATAGTCTCATCTTTGTAGGTGCTTTAGTTCAAGAGGAGTCGCGCTATGCGCACAAGAACATGGTGCGTTTTTAAGGATGCAGATTACGTAATTAAGTTAACTCAAGTTTGCAGAAAACTAAAAGATGTGTTTAATTTTAACGTTACATTTAAAGGTGTCATTTGAATTTATTTCCTTTGCCAATATAACCTATAATTTACAGCATATTTCACTTGTTGCGTTAAAAATTGTGTTTACATACTTAAGACTTAATATGGCATAAAACTAAAACTTACATGCGTACTCTCATTTTACTCTGATTTTACTTTCATTTTAATGTAGGAAATGCCAAAATTCGTACAGGCTAAGCCGATAGCCGCCGAAATTGTCTCAAGCCGATAGCGGCCAAAAAAATAGTCGGCTAAGATCAGCTAGCCGAAAACTGGCCAAATATTTTCATTAGCCAGTCGAATAACCTAAAATTGATCGGGTGAGGGGTCTACCAAGCAGTATGGAGGAAGGCCAAAGGCAGCACGTCTTCGATAACTGATTGAATCTCAGTCTTCAGCAGTTGCAAGCAGTGTTCAGCATTTAGCGTCCCATTAAAAGAAAACTGGCCCATTATTTTTTTTTTTTTTTTTTTATTAAAGAAAGAAAGATGCCACGAAGTGAACTAACACTTATTAGTGGCAACATTACAATACCATCCATCAACAAAAAATATATATTTCTAGCAATTTAAAAAACAAAACCATCAGAACCATAAACTATATTGCATAATTTGGTACTTCTCCTTTCTAGTACCTTATAGCCCTCTTTATACAGTTCTCTTCAAAAATGTTTGTCAGAAACGATCATTTAGCCATTTTTCAATTTTATTTTTAAACCCTATACAACTTCTCAACAAATTAACTCTGAATCAAAAACCCCTCAATTCATTTATTTATCCCCATCAATATAATTAATCCAGTAGTTTTTCATTTTTTGCTTAAGTTCATTATATCCTTTAATTGTTTTTAATGTGTTTGGTATTTTATTGAAGTTTTTCACAGAATTATATGCAGTGGTCATTTTTCCGTATTTATTAGACCATAAAGGTAGGAATAAATGGTCTATTCGAAGTTTCGATTTCGCTTTTTGATTTTGAAGTAAATTTGTTAATGGAAAAAAATTTCTTATTGTTATCGTATAATTGCACAGATTTTTTACATTAAGTATTTTATGTCTATCTCTGATTTCCTTCACGTTATTATTTTGAAACAATACTTTTAGTACTTTATTCTGTAATTTTTGTAATTTATTCAACATGTAATTGCTTGCATTACTGTAGATTTCGCAGGCATACAGCAAATTTGCTTCAATCCACGCTGTGTAAATTAGTTTTTTATTTCTATCGTTTATTGCCTTTCTTATTTGATATAATTTAGGCATTAGTTTTTTTATTTTTGTAATAATGTTGTCTACATGATCTTCATGCTTCCATTTATTGTCAATGCAGTATCCTAAGTATTTAACCTTACTTTCTTTCTTCATGATTTTATATACATTTTTTTTATTGTCAGCGTAAATTTTTATTTTTGCCTCCTGACCTAATTTCTTTGTGCCCGTTGAAATGTCCATATTTATTGTTTTGTCCTCATTGATAAAGACCTGGTTTTTCCAACACCATTCTTGTATTTTGTCAAAATCCAGTTGCAGTGTACCCATAGTTTGTAAATAATTATCTCCGTAACAAAAAAGACAAATATCATCTGCGAACAAAATAATATTTTCGGTTAATCTTTCAATATCATTTATGTATAGTAAGAAGAGAATTGGTCCTAATATTGATCCTTGTGGCACACCATCATTATTTGGAATTTCCTTGCTTATGCCTTTATCAATTTTGGTTACACATCTTCTATTTTCAAGATAATTTTTAATAATGTTATTTATTTTGCCTCTTAGACCCAGTTTTTTCATTTTTTCAATCAGAATAAAATTAACGTTGTGCCTACGAACCCACACCAAACATTTGTCCCGGGGTTACATTGATAGAGTTGCTCTATCGTGTAGTATGGGTTGGTTAACGCATACTCGCGGCTGTTCCAAATTGAGATTTGGACAAGTAAATCTTAATGACTGAGTCAAAGATGGTCAATAGTGTAAACCCTCAATGCATGTGCGAGGCAGAAACGGTGGAACATTGTCTTGTGGACTGCATTTTCTTGTGGACTGCATTTTCTTGTATTGATAGCAGCGACTTTCAGTTTTCAAGCTTCACCTTCATTCCTAGAAGTTCTTGGAGTCGCGCCACATGCCGGTCAGTTTAACAGAAGTAATTTGCACTCGGTGGTAAAGTTCTGTTCGTTGTTTAGAAGGTTTTTGTAAATAGGTTTTGTAACTACGTATTTGTAATTTGGCTTTTGTAGCCAGGTAGTTATTGTGAAGAATTGTTTTGTTGCAGGGTGGGGGGAGGGGGGGGGGGGCCAAAGGACCCAAGGGGTTAAGCTCTAGAAATAAAACAAACAAAATGCAAAATACTGGGTGGGCAGGTGGACTGACGGGTAGCATGACTGTCTCCTCTCCCGGAGTTCCAGTTTTGATCTTGGTCTCAGCTACTCCCAGGCATCGTCTGGACGAGAAGGGCCTTGTAGCATCTCGTGCTCATGTCGATTGTGGCACGTCGAAAGATCCTAGGTTTTCTGTTTGGATTATTTCCAGCTAAATTGTACCTCTCGGCATCTACATTGGGCAGCTAACCCTGTTTGGGTTCAGCTCCCTTAAATGAAACTTACAGCAACAACAAAATGCTGTAACTCTGCCCTGAAATTAGACTGAGATTGAGTTGGAACTTTGAATTTAGGCTTACCATTACCCATAAACCAACAGAAGGGACATCCCACGGTTAAAGTATAGCCCCATTCCTATAAATAAATATATATAAAATATAAATATAAATAAGTATGAATAAGTAAGTCTGCAAAATTTCGGCTTTATGCACCACATGGAAGAATTTATTTTCGTGACATTACCTGCAAGCTAAGGTAGTTAGCTAACTAACTAATCAATCAACTTATTAACAAGCAAGGCAGATATCAACATTATTCAAACGTTTTTTTGTCCAAAGTGAAAACGTTAGGCTGTGTCACTAATAGTGACTATTGTGTTGTGAAGGGTTGTGCAAATATACGTAAAAATTGCATTAATTGCTGTTTTCTTTTAAAAGTTTTTTTTTATGGCACTGTCCATTATAGATCAAGAAAAATAACCATCCCATGGAAATAAAGTGGTCGTACGTTTTCTAGCAAGGGGCGTTAAATTTTGCACCTCCCCCAGAAAAAAATATTTATGCATATACAACACTCGCACTTTTAAACCATGCAGGGCCTAAAATAAGGATGGGGAAGCGTGCATGGAAGTGTGTGTATTCATATAGCGTAAATATTTTTTTTTTCTATGGTGAGTCGGAATTTTACACCCCTCCCTCCTCTTGCTAAAAAGTGGACGGCACTTAATTTTTAAGGTACAATTGTTTGCGTAATTTTGTTTCCTCTAAAATTGTGACCTCCCTCTTATTTTCGTCCCTGAATGGTTTAAGAGTCCGGACATTAGCATGTAGCATGAGTAAATAGTTTTTCCCCGGGTTTTTCCCCGGGTTTTTCCCGGAGGGGAGGGGAATTTTACTCCGTCCCCTGCCATAAAAAGTAAGACACTTTATTTTTAAGGCACGATTCTTTTTTTTTTTTTTTGCTTTGCATAATTTTCCTTTAATGTGTGTGTGTGTGGGGGGGGTTTGGAATCTGCATAGTCCTAAGGGCCAGAAATATAAATCCACCAATGCCAATGAGCCAGTGACTCAAAGTCATTTTGTTAATTGGTCCCTGTTCACCATAAACCTGTAATTAACCCTGTATTGGAAGTAATTTGTAAGCTATAAGTAATATGAAGTCAGAAGTGACCATTTGCTGTAATTGTTTGGAAAATGCCTACGTGGTAGCATAAACACACAGCAACCATTTATTACAGTTAAAAGGGAATTAGCATAAACACACAGCAAAGTCCCTTTTTTTTCTGTGTTTGCATTGCAGCAGACGATTTCATTAATAGGCAGTACGTACACGTCTGACAGCACGGACTGATGTTTTGGTGTTATGAAAATACGACTTCCTGCTATACTGGCTTTTTAATGAAATGTTACATGCTTTTTTATAATTGTTAATGAATACAACAAAGGTAAGGCAGCAACAATACTCCACTGTCGCACTGTGCAAAAGGAATTTGGTAGAAGTTGTGTTCATGTGAAAGAAGCTATCCGAACCTAATAGTGCTCTGAAAGTAATAAAAACTGATTACAGAAAGAGGAAACTGCAGTGAGACGATATTAATAATTGCCCGTTGTGTCATCCTTTGTAGAATGAACTGATTCAGGTAAAAAGATTCATTTCAACTTGAAAATTAATTAAATATAATAATAATATCAAAAATAATTTTATCTTCAAACATTTACAAAAATGCATTCCTCGAAACTGTAATAATACATAATAATAAAAGATCGTCTCCTGATAGGCGATAAAACCACAAGGGGACATAATGGCATGCACTGAATGATTCGGAAAATGATTTTTTCCTTGGTCACAAAAATGATGATTACACTAGTAAAAAAAAACATGACTGGGTGAGATCAACTCACAAACGAACCGCAACACAATAATACAGTTTGTGTGAGTTTGATAACAATAATTAAGAACGATACAAACATTTATTACATCTGGTGCATCAACTACTCATGCGATGACTGCAAATTTCTATACATAATATAAAATAATAATAAAAATAATAATATTATCATTATTATTATTATTATTATTAACAAAATAAGGTTTTTTCCAATAGGTGGGGAAGAGGGAGAGTGTTAAGTCTTCACTCATGCAGCGCCCAAAATTCAGAATCAAAAAAGGAAGATTAAATTTAAAATATTAAGCTGGGAAGAGAACCTGCTGAGAACGATCTCCTACAACAGATTGCCAATTTAATATACTTTTCCGTGCTTTAACAACTCAGCAAGCGAAGAAACACTTTGGTATTTCATGCACACCATGGTAACTGTACGCTTAAAATGCGTGTCCACGCATTGTACCTTTTCTCCTGAGACAAAAGAAGGGCGGATGGCTCACTTTGGCATAATGGTGTAAGATATTAAAGGTTCAGTACAAATCTGCTTTAATTCGTTCCAGTTCAAGGGAGTGCATTGGAGAAGAACAAAGCATTCATGATAAGACGAATAAAAAGTACTTGTAAAGCACTTGTAAAACACTTGTAAAACACTATTAGAGAGCCTTGTTTAGGATTTTATGACAGATGTTCGACCCCTGCTTGAGTATGCAGACCAGTGTGGCTGCCTTTCTCGATGGGTGATATTATAAAATTTACTGGCTTCAATTTTATAATATCGCCCATCGAGAAAGGCAGCCACACTGGTCTGCGTACTCAGGCAGGGATCGAACATCTGTCATAAAATCCCAAACAAGGCTCTCTAATAGTAAAACTGCAGGCCATTGGTTTGCTGAAATCATAGACCTCTGGCAATGATAGAAAACTTAAGATATTGCGTGAACCAAATTCCAAGATCCTTTATTAGACATAACAGAATTAATTTTGGACCAGGCAAGAAAGAAGTCATATTTTGTATTGGTTCACAGTTTACACATCTTATGAATAAAATTTAATTAAACACCTGTTTCAATGAAACAGGGTGTGAAGCAGCGTTATGTTGTTCCTCTTTCTGTCTGTCCCTCCGTCTGTCTGTCTGTCTTTCTGTCTGTCTCCGTGATAACTATTGAACCCAATGCCTGATTCACTACTAAATTTCACATCGATTCACATTTTTCAGTTAGACTTATTGGTTGCAGAACAAAAATGGCAAATTCAATCAATATATTCTACCTTAAGAGTTTTCACGTTTTTTTAATACTGTATTCTATAGTATAAATTTAATTTACTGGCCAGTTCCCAGGCAGCATGGGTACGTTTATTTAACGTTGAAATATGGGAGATTGGTTGAAATAATTTGAAGAACCGTATTTCCACCAAAATTCAACTATTTTTTCAGTTTTATTGTTGTTTGGTTGAAACTAGCTACGTTGAAAAAACGATCATTTTCCCTCATTCAATTTTGGTGAAATATCGAGTAGCAGGAAACGTAAATAATACGTTGAAAATTGATTGAAAAGATTCCAT
>JAHWFP010228257.1:0-18738 GCA_023313725.1 Lithobius niger
CCCCCCCCCCCCCCCCTCAGAATGGCCAACCATCAGCCATCCCGAATTCCAAGAGTTGCTCTGCAGCATGTGGAAAGCCATCATCAGCTCTGCTCCACTCCTGCCACTAGAGATCCATGGGCACAAACTGCAACTCGAAACTCAAAACATCCACAAAAGGAAAGGCTGACGTAGACTCAAAAAACCCCAAATCCAAGTAGTGCCTGAAAAAGACAGACGACCTTCATTGTTTGTCGAAAATTAACTCTAGATGAACTTTAGTATCACAAGACCTTTGAGTTTTGCGTTATTTAATTGCTGTAAAGGGAACTAGAGTAGAACAATTTTTCTCCTGCGCAGTTTAGGAGAGGGAACACAAGGTGTGGCCTCACTTTTCGCAGCCGACAATGCCTAGCTCCCCTTGAAAACCTCTGCTACTGGCCAACAATGCAACAATTGAATTGTCAACAGTGCGGGACGTCCACCCGGGGGGGGCGGAGCAGATTTGATCTGATCCGGTACCGATACTAATAATAATAAATCACGACTAAAAGTTTAAATCTCATACAAATGCAACTTCATTTTTTGGTTTTGCATGGGTTCCAACTGTTGAGATTATCCAAAAAAGTTCTGCAACGCAAAAACCAGCATTTCTACTTGTATTCCTACTTATGGCTTCAGTACATTCATCTTCTCAGTTTGATTTTAGGTTGGTCGTCATAAAACTTAAGAGCATTGGAACTGTCGTGTGCTACATTTTCATTAAACTAAGCAAATGGCTTTGCTTTTCTCACTTGGTTGTTGCATTTGCTGTGCTTGGTGTCAGTTTTGCAGGGAAGACGGTTGCGTTTCTTGGCATAACGAATATCTGTATCGGATGCCTTACAGTGGTCCGATACCGACACGGCAAAAATACCAATAAATACAGATTATACCGACATCAATATCGGACTATACCTAACTCACCCCCACCCCCACCCGCTGAATAGTTTAGTTTTTAAAGATCAGTGGTTCTGCGACTTTTTTGTTTTTCATTACACCCATTAGAAAAAACTTGGGTAGTTGGGGGGGGGGGGGGGCGGATGGGTAAGATAAATTTATCAACATTGCGGCAAAAAAAAAGGTTTTGATATGGCTTGCAGCACTTCCTTTCAACAAGATCCTGGAGTGCATTTGGCCCGCCCCCCCCCCCAAAAAAAAAACACGTTACTACGCATATGATACAGTACTGTGTGCAGGTACAATAAATGACGTCCCAACCCTAGTTGCTAAGCAGGTGTTTGTTTATTTATTTACAGGACCAATAATTATCGAAGACTGTGTACACGTGATTTGTTGTGAATTGTACTGTAATTCATCGTGAGTGCACTGTTAACATGGCATATGTATTTATTTACCACATAACATTAACAGCCTACATAATATCCGGAATAATGTCGACAAAAGCAACTTGGTACAGGGAAAAAAATAGCTTTGTTAATTATAGCCGTTGCCTCTTTTGACCAGCCTTTCGTATTTCAATATGTAGCCTAGCAATCAATTTTTTTTGGCCAAATCATTCACCAAAATCGTACCTTGGACGAAACACTGACTTACCTCCGTCGGAACATCGGAAGAATAATGACTCCCGTCCGATTTTTTTTTTTTAATGGACTAAGAATTACCTGCTGAATAATGTTTTCCTCTTCCATTTTTGGGGCAAATGCACCGTTTGGCCGTGGTTTAGGTCCAAAGTTAGCATTACGCGAGGTAGGCTGTGACGCCATCTTGTTGCCGGCAGGCACGCTCAAGGCAAACGACGCCGCGCAGGAAAGCATCAACTGAGCCAAAGTCCGTCAAGTGAAACGCCAAACCCCAAAAAGTTCATTACACGTGAAACGCCAAACAGAAGCCGGGACCTGCCTAACCTAAACGACAAAAACAACAAAACCAAACTAAACTGACAATAACAACCCACTTACCTGAACTGTTTACGGGAAAAAGATATCAGCTCGGAACATGGCGGAAAACGGGCTCTTGTACGTCCGTCAGTGCTAATATGCGGCTTTCATTAATTTCTGACGGTCAAACTAAGCCTTTGCTCCAAAAATGTTATGGAAAATGTTGTTCAGCTGATCATTTTACATCATTCTAGCCCAACGGGAAGCTAATCGGAGAGGAGTCACTATTCTTCCGGTAAGCCCCTCCGTCGATTGAAGTCCAAATTGAACATCAGTACTGGATCGTCAGAGTCTCAGTCGGCTGCGTATATTGCTTGAACCTTTGTTGAAGCCTTCAAGCCGGCTGTTACAATGCTGTCCAGCGTTTCAGACAAAGTCGTGGCACGTTGGCGAGACGAGTTAGTTCTCACCATGTTTTAGAATGTTTGTCATTGATGTAGTTCCGTGTCATTGAGGGAGTCTTCGTTTCGTTTTTGAACATCTTTTTTGATGCTCGTCACCACGCTGACGATGATGCTTTTCGACAGGATTGAGGTTTCAAAACTAAATGGTCTCAAAGCTGCATAGTAAACGTTTCCCCGTAACACTGTTTGACCAAATGTGCAAGCATCGGAAAAGAACTCAACCGACCAGCGTCTGACGCCATCTTGACGCAACAAGCGAGCGAGGGAGGGGCAAGAAGAAAACAAAACAGATTAACATAACAACTAGAATTTCTAATTCGATTTAAAAAATTTAAAAGATAAGACTTTTTTCATTTCAATAAAAAAGTAAAAATTATGGGCAATGTAACGGCTGGTGCAATTTGTTTTGAATTTATTTCGAGAATCGAGTGTTTCACCAAGTGGCCACGAAGAATTGGTGGCGTGGGAAACATTTTGTTTCACGTTGCCGCCACCAGATAACAGGACCGTTAACGACAGTTGGTTCAGGGTCAATAAATAAGTTGTATACCCCCTCTTATATTTATGCTACCCCTGGTTTGACTGGTAGTGAGCTCTACCAGTGCCTGTATGTGCCATGGAAACATGTTTGCAACATTTTTTGCAGGTCACTGCCTGTAATGGTTTTTCCTGTTAATTGGCTTGTGGTGTCAAGCAACCACGAGTTGAGATTCGTTTCTTTCAGCAGGGGTTGTAATTTTAGGTTTCCTGAAGTGACTGCACTTACAAGTTGTGAAATCCACAGTGGTGGTTCATTTTGGCATTCTTGTTGCAAAAATTAGTTTTATTTGTTGCAAAATTGCTGGCCAGGGCATAGGCATAATCGTCCGGGTCATTGCTTTGCTGATAGCTCGCAAAGTTCGTAGTGTTTGGTACAAAATTCGGCAGATTTAGTGCTGGGTTCTGTACATTAGGGAAGGGATTGTTACATTTGGTACGAAATTCGGCAAGTTTGTTGCAATATTTGGTGAAAGATTGACTTGTATGTACGGGGGTGGTGCTAAGTAGTTGGCGGGAGCCTGGTTGGTCGTAGTGCTGTCTAGAATGGCGGGCGTGTTTACGATGTTAGATGGGTCTTGGGTTTGCATTTCCCGAAATTTGTTTGCCCATCCTTGATTTTCATCAACAAGCACTTCAATTTGATCTTTTAATTGATTGATACCTTCTGCTTGGTCTTTTAGCAATTTATTTTCCTCTTGAAGGGCATTCATTTGTAATTGCATTTGACGTAACGCATTTGCGAGATCGTCACCACTGTTTACCGAGCGGCGATTTTGGTTGTGGCCGGTGCTGCCATCTGGCGGCGTGAATGGCAACCTAAAGTCGCTTATTGGCGTGGTGGTTATCGAGCGTCAGTGGCATTCAACAAATTCGGGTTTGGCATTTTTGCGGGCGTAATTGGCACGTTTGGCTCTTGATTGTCGAATAGGATTGAACAATGATTTGATATCGTTGCGTTGTTTTCGTTCACACTTGCGTTCATGGTGTTTTTTTGACGAAACGTGGTCGGCAAATTTACAAAATGGCGTCGTTTGCTTATTGTTTGCAAGTAGTTCTTTGCCTTTTCGCAGTTTGTGTTCATGGCCACTCGCTACGCTGAGTGATTTGCCGCTCAGGAATGTGGAAGAGAATTCGAGTGTAGACTTGCGCCAGAAAATAGTCCCACTTGCTTTTTGCGTTAATAAACGTTTGAATAACGTAAAAAATCGCCAGAATAGTTGGTTTTCAATACAATTTACAGTCAATTTGTTTTGCAGTTAGAAAGTGATATCAGATTTGCCGATTGCGAATTTGAGTTTCAAAATTCTTTGATAATGAATTTGCCGATCGTTGGCCTTGCAATGACGACATTCGGTTACTGTTTTTTTGCCAAATAAATAATGTTCATACACTTTTCTGCCGTTCCAATGCTTCATAAGTTCAATTCTGAATAAATGTTCATAGTCAATCGGCACATTCACCCCTTTTTTTGGTGTTTCAAACTTACGGACGGGCAAGGCCCTCTGAGATAGTAGCTGTGCTCCACTCCAGGCCCGTCAGCTTTGTTTTAGTTAGTGAAAGACACGCCAGGAGCCGTCCAGTACCGTACGGGCACGGCCTGAGAACCGAAGGTAATTGCTATCTGAACGAATGTATGCGGGAGAAGCCCGTTGTAAGCGCTGCATCTCGCTATGCTTCGTTTGATAATTATTCATCCTCTCTGTTTACAGCGTAACGGGTAGCGAAGTAAAATACAAAATTCAATAACGCATATGTAGTATACATTAGTAATTGGTGTGTGGAAAGGATAGTAAAAAAGAAATACTGTTCATTCTCTTTGGCTGGCTTCGTTTATCCAAACTGGCTAACTTGTATCATTTTTGGCGCACGGAATTGAAGGAAGGATTCTTTCCAGCAGAGAATGCCCGAAGTTCGTTCCAAAAGTGTTAGAAGTTAGCCTAAGCTTTGGCGTAAGTAGGCAGCTGATGGGAAAGAACGGGTTTGACTAGTTAGTTTTTCCAAAAATAGAACCAGAAAGAAAGGGGAAAAAATGCATTCAGACTGTGCAAGCATTATAACAAAATAGTCTTGCTTTTGTCTTCAGACTGTCCGCGTCTCCACTCCCTTTCATTACATTTTTTCTCCATTCTGGAAACGTGCCAGATACAATTAAACAATTTTGTAGTAAAGGGATGGCAATGATGTTAGCCGCCACCCTTCCCCCCTCCCGAAACCTAAACGAACCAAAATGAAATGATTAACTTGTTATTCTAAATGATCGTAAATTACTTCAGCCTCCAAGGCTCCGTTATGGACACAGCTGGGGAGTTGACATCACTTCCCCAGACCCTCTAGCAGGCTTTGTTTGTTTTTTTTAAACAATAAACCCGTTACCTGCTTACTAACATCACCCAAACTATCTATAACCATAGGGTTAGAGCACAGGTTAGATTTTTCTATTTTATTTTCATAAATATTTCTATGTGCACATGTTTTTCGAGAGGTAATATAAAGAATAACAATATGTTTCGTAAGCAAGCAATGCCGGGTATCGGTTTAGAATTTAAAGGTAAAAATTATTTGAAAGTTCAAACTTTTCTTTTCTTGAGGGAAAGGGGAGGCGAGGGGGGGGGAGGTGTATCTGTTATTTTTTTTACGTCACCCTTGGTTAATTTTGTGTAGTTTTAATGATTTTATTATGTTTTTTTATAGTACTTTGCATAAATTAAGACGGGTCGTTTCTTATTCTCACGTTTGAAGGTTCTTTACCACTGTACTTTCTTAAATTACTGAAAATTTCATTCTGTTTAACAGCATTTTGTAGCACTGGTAAGCATTTGTCAGGGAAGATGTCACTGAACTAGTGCAAATCAAAATCGTGAAATATTTTAAGATAACCAAATGCATTTTAAGAAATCCTTAAATTAATATTTTAAGCTAATATTTAAACATAACAAACATAACATTTTATGTTAAATCTATTATTTTAGACATTCCCCAACAATGCTTACCTGCTGGGTATAAGCATGCAGTTTAATGTATCAAGTACCGCGGTAGCGGTCCATATGTAAGCCTCAGCATGAACTTCCATGTTAAACGTTAAACTTTGAGCTCCTACAGTTTCGGCCAGAATTGACAGAGACCTACGACATTCGGTATTTGGGGTCGTGTCGCAACTATTTTACTGCATTACAAATTTTAATGACAACAATCAAACCGTTCGGCGTCCACAGTATGGCCATTTCTTTTTGTTGTTGTTGTTGTTCTTGTTGTTGTTGTTGTCTGGACGCTTTGCCCTCACCTGGAGACCGAACCACTGAACCGATTTTCAAGTTCTATAGCTTAAAACGTAGGTATGGACAAGGCCTAGGGCCTTTCGCAGGCTATTTTAACGTAACTACAATATTCTTGAAACGGAAAGTCAAATGAGCTAATACTTTTGCTCTCACCTAGAGATCGAACCAATGCACCGACTTTCAATTTGTATAGCTTAAAATGTAGGTATTAACACCGTCCAGGGCCTTTTGAACACAATTTTGATGTGACTGCAGTATTCTAGTCAGCAGAGCAATTATTATTGTAGAGCACTGGGCAGAAATCATTAAGTGGAGTAACAAATTTTGGCAGAAATTTTGCAGAAAACAGAAAACATTTGGTACACAAGTCTTTCTTAACAGTAAAAATCGAACCAGCCATGGACCACAATGAAATACCCCAAAGTGCCTTCAGTGCCCCTTCTCCCCCCCCCCCCCCCTCCCCCGTGATGCCTCCCAGGGGTTTGGCCAATGAATTATTACAGATCAAGCTAAAAACATGAAATTGGGTGCAAAAGCCATTCTTAGCAGCATATAACGAATCAGCCATGAAAAGACTCTCTTATAACAGTTATTTTAAGGTGATTACAGTGTTCTTTTCTGCGTTATTTTTGCTGAAACAAGAAAAAAAATAAGGGATATTAGTATTAAAAAACGCTTAAGCGTATAAAATACGGATGTAAGCCTTAAAAAAACTTCAAACCCTAAAGGAATAGATATTAGAAAAAGACATGTAAGCCATCAGCGTCGCACTAATACGTGTAAAAGAAGCTCCAGCTTTTTTTTTGGGTCGCTGAGGTTCTTTTACACGTATTAGTCCGACGCTGATGGCTTACATGTCTTTTTTAAATATCTGTTAAGTTTTAAGTTTTTTAAGGCTTACATCCGTATTTTATTAAGCGTTTTTTAATACTAATTATTTTAGATTAACGCAATCGTTCTTCCCAAAATGGAATACGGCTGCAGGTCTCTCTTTTTTTTTCCTATACTTCCCCCACCCCGCCTTTATAGAGTTCACCTGTCTGGCTTGGACAACTCCCATTGGCCTGCAGGCCGTACGGTACTCAACGGCTCCTGGTGGCATTTTGATTAACCTACGTAAAGCAACGCAATCGACTAGGGCTTCTCCTGCATACAATTCGTTCAGATACCAATTCTACGGTGGCCCTGGAGGCTCACTTCATTACAATTTTATACTTCACACATACAACTCTGAACTTCACACATATATCTCTGAACTTCATAGTTATACCTACGAACTTCATACTTCACACATACAACTCTGAACTTCACATATATATCTATGAACTTCATAGTTGTATCTGTGAACTTCATACTTCACACATACAACTCTGAACTTCAGTTATATCTACGAACTTCATACTTCACACATACAACTATGAACTTCGTAGTTATACGTATGAACTTCGTACTTCACACATATAACTGTGAATTTCGGTCTAAGTTCATCGATTGTGATTACCTGGAGGAAAATCGCAAACGAACAGTGTGCTATCTATGTCTCGTGTACTTGCTTGTATGCATTTAGATATGTTGTATAAACTAAACTGAACTTTACTTATCTGTAATACATTTGTGATTTTGAATAATTATTTCCTAGTAATAGGTTTGGACATATACGTATATCTGTCAAAACCTTCTATTAGGCAAAACAATTAAATCTTTGATAGTTCAGAAAATGTAATACATATTTTCGCAACTATTCAAGATTCAAGTTTTTAGATTCTAAAACTGACGTCTCCTGCCAATGATTAAAACCAAACCCCTACAAATTCTTGTTAAAACTAATAATTATCTGTTAAAAAAAACAACAAGGATGCACTAACACTGCATCCTTGACTAGAGGAGGATAGAAATGTGCGACTGCCGTATGCAGTTGGAAAAACACACATACCAACAGAAGACTACTAAAAATTCTGAATGCGCGGTGCACTGAAAAGTAAATAGAGTATATTGCACATCATATTAAAAAAAAATACTGTCCTAACTTTTGGCACTACAATACGGTACTAGATAAGGAGTTTTCATCTGACGCTATTATTTTTGTTTAAAAAAAAAGCCCAGAAAATTTCGTTGTTTTACAGCTTCCCGTCCCCTTCGTACTTTGTCATCAGGCTTTTACACTTTTTAAATCTACGAACGATTTACTTTACAGTAAATTCATCAGTAAATTAAGGGAGGGGGTTGGGGGGAATTCGTACTGCGCCGAGTTTGATTACTTTAAATTTATTTACTCTTTTTAGGTGTTGACAAACGATAAACTAACCACACAAAAATGTAACTCCACAATTTCCTGTAGCCAGCTTTTGTTTATGCCTTGCCGCTTAATTTTTTTACATGTATTTTGCCTCTCTCCCCCTCCATGGGGCACGCCAGTCTTCCACGCAATTCAGTGTTATTTAAAGCTAAACATATGCTGACGTAATGCCCAGTTCCCTCCTCCATCCCCCACTTTCCGTCCAAATATGGTTTTTTTTTCGTGCATAAACTGAACCTTGACTGACGAAAACAAGGCAAATTCGTAGAAATTTCCGTTCCCTAAAACCTTTGTGCTTTGGTGTGTTAACACTCCTTTTGAACGGCCGAACCTTTTGGATTATATAGTAGTATATATACACTGTTAAAAGGTACCGCGAAGTTCCGAATGGATCGGTCCTTTGAAGGGCCGAATCATCCGGAACTTAGCAGTCCCTTTTACCTGTTTCGGTTTTTGATATAATATCACTTTTTCTAGTTGCCAGTTAGAAAATATCCACTACCTGTAAATTTTATTGCATTCAGTTCCTGAGTGCTGTTTACCCTGGGGGATTTTTAATTCTCTCGATACGCCCAGCTCACTCGCCCATCTGCGCATGTGCAATATGCGCAGACCCTCCATAAATAGGGCTATGGCGAAAGCCAGCCATCTCTTTTCCTCCAGCGCCCGTCTGCGACACACGCTGTTACCCTGTCTCCATTGCCTTCGTCTTTCGCTTTCGTGTTTCACCTTCAAGAAGATGCTTCCCTATGAAGATCATCAAGCTCAACGAAGGTCCCTCTTCTAGAAGACCTCAACATCGCCTGTGCTCTCCTTCGCTTACCTTCGCTTTCGTCTTTCGCCGTATGACGCACTACTCATTGAAGCCAACAGTCCACGTCCATACCATGCTGAAGACACCGGTTTTCGTCCGATCACCAAAGTTACACCGCGCCTAGGACCGTCACTGGATCGCCTGGGGACCCTTCATACAAGACCAACAGACCCCACTTCAATCGACTGCTGCATCCATGTGTTAAGTCGAAGGTCTTCATAACGCTGTGACAACATCGTTCACTGGGATGGCTCCTGATAGCATCAGCTTCATCTTGCTTCTCCCCTCATCAAAGACTGGTCAACATCTTCCACTCTTTCTTCTTTCGCCTTCGCACTTTCGCCTTCGCCTTCGTCGCTTTCACATCCAAGATGGCGCCACATCACTTGTATCGCTTACGTCGCCTTCGCCGCTTTCACCTCTTTCGTCACTTTCATCCAAGATGGTGTCACATCATTTCATTGCTTTCACCACCGCTCATCAGACTTCTGCCTGACCAAATCCTCATGTCCATAAAGTCCCTCGCTTGTCAAAGCCTACTTCCCCTCTGCTTTCATCGCCGCAGTCTCGTCGGACCAACATGCTTCTGCTGTCCCTCATTATTCGTCTAAAACAGCCATCCTAACCTTCAATCATGTGCCTGCTGTCCCTCATCTCCGCTTGTGGCAACCACTCGACCTTCTATCAACGCCTGCCGTCCCTCATTTACGTCTCCAGCAGCCATTCAAATCTATGGTCAACGAACCTGCCGTCCCTCATCTTCGCTGTAACAGCTGCTCAACCTTCTATCAACTCGCCTGCTGTCCCTCATTTGTGTCTGTAACAGCCATTTCAACCCCTTTTCAACGTGCCTGCTGTCCCTTATCTTTGCTTGTGACAGCCACTCAATTTTCCATCAACGCCTGCTGTCCCTCATTTCGTATCTAGCAGCCATTCTAACCCCTTGCCCTCTCGTTCAAGCCTCACCTGCAACCTTCGCCTTCGCCTCCGCTTCGCACTTTCGCCTTCGTCTTCGCTCTTTTGGACAACCTAACTACGCCGCCTCTCCATGAAGCTCGTCCTGACGATCACCTGTTAACCCCCGGCCTTGCCTCCTGCGCTTCCAGGGGCGTACTGGGAGGACCATTTAAGGCCCGGGAAATTATTAACGGAGGCCCCTCTCTTGTGACGTTTCGTAGAAATCAGTCATCATGAACAAATTTCAATAGCCCCACCCCCACCCCCAACCCCACCCCCACCCCCGACAGGCCCTCAAAGAATAGGCCCCACGGGAAATCTCCCGTTTTCTCGTACGGCCAGTACGCCCCTGTGCGCTTCTTGCCTACTTGGAAGTATTGAAGACAACCCACAACAACGAATCCTTCGTTGAATGCCTGTCGCCTTTGCCCCTTCCAAGACTCTCGTTCTAGGTCTTCTACCTGCAGCCTTCGCCCTCGGCACATCAGGCCGCCACGACTTAAACCCTAACCAGCGCTTAGGACCTTGTTCATCATGGATTTCATCCTCTTTGCTGAATCCAGAACCACGGACTATCGGATTCACTTACCACTCATGCCGAACTTAACCCCGATACATACATCGGACTCCCTCTCCCGCAACATTCATCAACCCATTGATCCCACCTTTTGACATCCAAGTCCACACCATTTCCGTTTTCAAATCAACTGGTAACTGTGGTCTCCAACCATCCGATTAAGAACAATAATATTAAATTAGTAATGAATCATCTGCTTACACCCCTCGACCTCTAATCTCTCTGGTATCCTTCACCACTTAATGGCTTCAACTGATTCACCACGCATCCAGCCACTGCTTACACATCGCCGCGACCATGCACACTCTGCGCAACTCCCACCTTCATGAATCTGATACCCGTTCAGAGACCTAACTCCTTCCCTGGCACCCTATCTATAACATGGGGACTTCCTACCCGTCCTGAAACAACTATGGAAGCCCCCCCCCCCACGAACTCTCCTCTCACCATTAACGAGGAAAACCTTCTTCACTCACTTGCTACCTATCTTCACATCAGTGAATGGAACAAGCTCTCTCTCTGTCATTCATGTACAATTTTCATTAATGAACCCCAGAACATTTTAACACTGATGAACTTGCTTCGGAAGTCGCCCACGCTGATCAATCACTCGTCGAAATCCTCTCACCCCATTAACTCACATCGTAAATCCTTGCACCAATAATCTTCCGTTGATGCCTTCCGCACCGATAAAATTTAACACCACACGCCCTCATTGCGGCTCGCCCCAACGACTCATCTACAGGTGGTTACCGACCAACTCACTAACCGCCACCTCACAATTCGACACATGCTAATCAACCTTCATCCATTGAAAGCCCTCCTTCTTCATTGAAACACTCTCTTCTTCATGGGAATTCCTGCCCCAATACACAACCACTTCTCAGTTGGACGCCGGCACCTGACGGCTCCTCCTCACGATCAGTCAACGCTTAACTAACCCATCCTCACCACCACCCAGACCCTTGACTCCATCCAACCCTAAACCATATCGACCAATCACTGCACAACTTTTTCCCGCCTCCGCTCACGACAGTCGCGATTTTCCTCGCTTCGTACTTTTTTTTGTCATCGCTTGTTTTGCTTCACAATCTGCGCTTACCGTCATGGCATCAAAGTTCGTGGTGGAAAATCTACAACACTAATCCGTGGATGGAACCCTGAACTTGTCATATCCCCAGATACCTGCACCTGTGCGGCGATTGTTTCCAAACACTCTCGGTATGACCCTCATATCGCTTGTTAGTCCCACCGAAAATGCAACTACGATTTGGACCCATGCAAAATTTGCCTTTCTATCTCAGCTGACGCCTGGCCACTCAT
Organism: Lithobius niger; assembly: GCA_023313725.1. Taxonomy (NCBI): domain Eukaryota; kingdom Metazoa; phylum Arthropoda; class Chilopoda; order Lithobiomorpha; family Lithobiidae; genus Lithobius; species Lithobius niger. The sequence goes on from JAHWFP010228257.1 coordinate 12,106, forward strand.
TTGCATCAAAAATCGAGCTGCAAGAATCCGCTCTACCCAAATGAAAGAAAAGAGAACCCGTGACCGTGCAATGGCCTCCACAACCCCAAACGTTGACACCGTCCTTCTTCCGTCCGTCTCTTCATCATCGACCGGATCCCACCCATCTTCAGGGAAACTAGCTATTACCCCTGAAACTCATCCAACAAAACCCACAGCTACCGTATCTCCTGCATCACTCCCCGCAACTGAAATATGTGGTGCGATCACCCAACCTGAACCTGCTGAAACTCAACCACTGGAAGACCGAAACTCCTGATTCGGACTTGACTCCACCCCAGCCAAGTCGAGTGACTGCCTCACTTACAGCAATAGTTCAACCCTACGGAAATCCATTCGCCACCGACTGGACCTTAACACCAAAGAACTGTCTAGACTGAAGAAAAATTGTGCACCCGTCTCGAATTACATTCACAACCTTGAAAGCAAGCTCGGCAACGCCGAAAAAATAATCACAGCATACAAACTTAACATCTCTAACTTGACTGCAAGTAACAACCACCTCCGACGCAGGGTTGAATTGGCTGATGCCAAGTTTCGAAGACTTTCTCCCCTTCCCAATTCTACACGTCGACAACCCGTCTTTAAAATCCACCGACCTCAACCCCCGGTGAAGCCCAAGGTAGCCAAGACTCACCACGCAACTCAAACTTCGAACTCTGTTCCTCTTCAATACCAAATAGGCTCAGTCGTTATAAAGACTCCAACTCAAACCGAAACCATATCTCAACCACCTAGACTTCCTGAACTCATGCGCCAGGAACATTGCTCCATTGCACAAAAATGGATTCGTGCCAACCAGGCTATGCCATGTGAACAATATGTTGCTCGCCAAATCTGGCAGTGGGATAATGCACCGTATTAACTCATGCGCACAAAAAATGCATGAGTTTTCACATTGGAAGTCAAAATAATTGTTTTACCTACACTCTCGAAAATCAGAAATTACCGAAAGTGGACAAGATAAAAGATCTTGGTATTTGGTTCACAAATGACTTAAAATCATCGATCCATTGTGCGCATATTGTCTCCTCTGCAAATCGCCGGCTGGCAATTGTCCAGCGCTGCTTAACCTCAGGAGATGTTCCTACAAAGGTATGGGCTTTCAAGGTCTATGTTCGACCCCTATTGGAATTTGCAAGTCCAGTGTGGTCCCCGTACCTACTTAAGGACGTTGATCTCATTGAGGCGGTACAACGCCGCTTTACTAAGCGCCTACCTGGTATGCGAAATGTTCCATACCATAAACGCCTAAAAACTTTAAAAATTGATTCTTTAGAACTTCGCCGTGTCAAGGCGGACCTGATTTTGGTATTCAAGGCTATTCGACGTCTTCTCGATGTTGACCTGCCGTTTTTTGACTTTTACCCTATCCATAGGACACGCGGCCATAGTCTCAAATTGATTGCTCAAACGTCACGATTAAACTGTAGACATCATTTCTTTGCTGTAAGGGTGGTCCCAGCCTGAAATTCATTGAAAGAGGAAACTGTTACTGATGGGTCTATTGATATTTTTAGATGACTATTAAATTCTGAGGACCTTACACCATTCCTATTAAGACCTAACCACTGCATTTCTCTTTAAACGTTGTAGTTGACACCTTGTAGATTGATTTGTTTAAATGTTAGTTGACTATGTTTAAATGTTGGTTTTATGAGGCTGACAGTAAGTGAAACTTGTGATCCTTGTCAGACCTGTTTGCCTTGTCTATCTTGCAACAAATGTATTATTATTATTATTATTATTATTATTATTATTATTATTATTATTTCCAACCTTGCAAAAGCGAGATGAAAAAGCTCTCCTTAAATCGCACCCGCCAACTTCCATGCATTGACTGTAGATACAGGGCAAAGGTTACTCATTCTCCTTTACCGCTAGACCCTAATAACTTCACCGTCTGATTACCCTGACATCCTTTTGGCCAGAATGGACCCTCACATGTTTTCCGCCACTCCAAGAAATTCACTGTGATCGTACATTCCCATACTCCTTCCACATGAATCACTTCCAAACCTGTTCAATCTGGCCTCACCAAACCAAAATTGTAATGAAATTTTTTCGGTAAAAACTTCACTTATCCGGCACAAATTTCCTGCAATCCTATGATTATGCACGGGAAAGGAAACCCTTGTACTTCATGCTGGGAAATTGCACATACCGTACCGCAGTTGCCTACGATACTGCGCTTACTAACGCTCTCATCAATCACGAAGCTCCTTATATATTTCACCTGTGACACGTGCAATCGTCATTACCATAGAAAACCTGAAAGTGTTCAGACTGGAATTAAACAACCAACACTCCAGAAAACACGAAGAAGGTAAGCATCTCCCACTTCATGTTAACTACACTTTTTTTTCAAAATTGACCCATTACTCTCACCAAGCCCTTGGCCTGGAATTTCATCCCCACTGCAGTAGTCCTCGCGACACAACCTGCACGAAATGGTGTGACAGTTATCCTGTCTCCTACACCATTTCCGGGACCCAGCTCACGCCCTTGGGAACCCGTCATGACGATGCCCGCCACCTATACTGAAGAGGTCAACTGTAAATGCAATAAAATTTACAGGTAGTGGATATTTTCTAACTGGCAACTAGAAAGCCCAATTTTACCTGGGGGGAGGTCAAAATTGGTTTCTATTGCCTAAAGAAAATATACACTACCTGTAAATACCCACCCAACCTCCCCTCTTGAGTCACCTCATGACTGACATATCGAGAGGAAAAGTAGATGGCTGGCTTTCGCCGTAGCCCTATTTATGGAGGGTCTGCGCACATTGCACATGCACAGATGGGCGAGTGAGCTGGGCGTATCGAGAGAATTAAAAATCCTCCAAGGTAAATAGCACTCAGGAACTGAATGCAATAACATTTACAGGTAGTGTATATTTTCTTTATGCAATAGAAACCAATTTTGACCTTCCCCCCAGGTAAAATTGGGCTTTTTTTTTTAATTGTGTATTAGACTCTGTTCAAATAGCCTGCAGATGTGTAATAAAGTGCCACGTCAACAATAGCTTGAGTGGCCATTTTTCCAGTATTTTAATTTCATATCACTTCTTCGAAAGGCCGAACCATTCTCAACTTAGCCGTCACTTTACCAGTTTTATTTTTTTTATTTTTATAATTTATTTTTATTTAGTTCATATCACTCCTTTGTGAGGCCACAGCATTCTCAACTTGATGGCTTCTTTACCAGTTTTTGGCTTTATTTTGACATTATTTGTTTTCGTGAATTGGACATAGACACAAATTCTTTGGCAACATTGTTTAGATTTGTGACGATACACTAGGGTGTGTCTTGATACACATTGTCAGTACACACGTTGTCAAAGTCCGAACTTTGGCCATCCAATCTGAGACGATGCCGACAATACCAGCAATGGTTATAACAATACTTTACTACTTCACAATTACACCCCCAGGCTGTAAACCAGAAATTATGCAGTTCATATCATGGCAGCCATTCGTCAAATTTCATAGCTGGAAGCCTTCCCAATATCTAGGTATCGATGAATAATCGGAAATTAACATGGGGACGAGCGAACTAGAAATTAGTAACACATTTTCAACGTTATTGAGGGTCAAATTTTGCATTGAAGTCGCGTAGCTGACATTCCTACACAAGTTAATTTTTGTCAGGTGGGTCATTGCACTCCATTTTAACACAATTAAACTTTTGTGCCGCATTATCATTTTTTCCCAAGTACCTGCAATGTGCTCAACTATGCTTCAGGATATAAGACATTTCGATATGGCGTCGCTCTACAATGGTTTACGTCCGACAATTGAATTGATGTGATGTTTCTAGCCTAACTTGGCGTGACACACTAGCGTGTGTTTAGTCCATCTGCCGCAATTGAAGTCGTACGATAGAAATTCGAGAAAGGTTTTAGAGGAACGGAAATTTCTACGACTTCGTGTTAGCCTAGTTTTTGTCAGTCAAGGTACAGTTTACGACCACGAAAAAAAATGATTTGGACGGAAAAGGAGTAGGGAGGGGGAGGGGGAACTGGGAATTACGTCAACGTTTCTTTAGCCTTAAATAACACTGAATTGTGTGGAAGACTGGCGTGCATGGAGGGAAAGAGGGGAAAAAATTAAGCGGCAAAGCTTATACAAAAGCTGGCTAGAAGAAATTGGTTACATTTTTGTGTGGTTAGTTTATCGTTTGTCATTACACCTAAAAAGAGTAAATAAATTTAAAGTTATCAAACTCAGTGCAGTACGATTCCTCCCTCCCCGCCCTAATTTACTGATGAATTTACTGCAAAGTAAGGTGTCCGTAAACTTAAAAAGTGTAAAAGCCTGATGAAAAAGAACGAAGGGAACGAGAAGCTGTAAAACAACGAAACTTTCTGGGTTTTTTTTTAAACAAAAATAATATCGCCAGATGAAAACTGTTTAATTGGTCGCTTCTTACAAGATCGCATGATCACTCATGTGCCGTATTGTAGTACCAAAAGTTAGTACAGTATTTTTTTTTTAAATATAATGTGCAATATACTGTATATTCTTTTCAGTGCACCACGCATTCACAATTTTTAGTAGTGTTCTGTTGGTATATAATGGTATGTGTGTTCTCCAACTGCATACGTCAGGCGCACATTTCTATCCTCCTCTAATCAAGGATGCAGTGTTTTTAAACAGATAATTATTAGTTTTAAGAAAAATTTGCATGGGTTTGGTTTTAATCATTTGCAGGAAACGATTAGTTGCAAAAATATGTATTACATTTTCTGAACTAACGAAGATTTAATTGTTTTGCCTAATAGAAGGTTTTGACAGATATACGTATATGTTCAAACCTATTACTAGGAAATAATTATTCAAAATCACAAATGTATTACAGATAAGTAAAGTTCAGTTTAGTTTATACAACATATCTTAAATGCATACAAGTACGTACACGAGACATAGATAGCACACTGTTCGTTTGCAATTTTCCTCCAGGTAATCACAATCGATGAACTTAGACCGAAATTCACAGTTATATGTGTGAAGTACGAAGTTCATACGCATAACTACGAAGTTCACAGTTGTATGTGTGAAGTATGAAGTTCATAGATACAACTATGAAGTTCATAGATATATGTGTGAAGTTCATAGTTGTATGTGTGAAGTATGAAGTTCTTAGATATAACTATGAAGTTCAGAGTTGTATGTGTGAAATATGAAGTTCACAGATACAACTATGAAGTTCATAGATATATATGTGAAGTTCAGAGTTGTATGTGTGAAGTATGAAGTTCGTAAATATAACTATGAGTGAAACACTTTACAACGAGTGAAAAGTATACGCACTTTCATAAGACAATTGAAACCTATTTTGAATCATGCTTTCCGAAAAGAACATACAAAGCAACTAACAATAAATCTCAACCTGTCAAAAAGACTAACCCGTGGCTCACCCAAGGCATAATTTGTTCCAGTAAGACTAAGGCTAGGCTATATGATGTCTACTTGAAATCACCAACTGACGCTAATAAAGAAAAGTATTCTAAGTACAGAAATCTCCTAACTAAAGTAATACGCACAGCGAAGAAGCTTCACTATCAATCTATTATTGACCAATGTAAAAATGATATTAAGGCTACATGGAAAGTACTAAATAACCTTGCTGGGCGCAATAAAAAAACACGGCAAAATGTGGATGGATTACATCATAATGGAGATTTAATAACTGATCCTGAAAAAATCACTGACATATTTAACAGCTACTATGTTAATGTTGGACCTAGGCTGGCTTCTAACTTTGATAAAGATAAGAAACCACAAAAAAACTGCCTTCACTCCAGCACTCTATCTTCTTGAGGCCTAGTTCAGCAACAGAAATTGTCAATATTATGAAGACTATATTTGGTAATTCTGCACCTGGTATTGACGAGATTTCACCCAAACTTCTTGAACCTATACAGTCTTTACTAGCACAGCCATTATCGCATATTATTAACTCATCTTTTAAAGACGGCCATTTTCCTGAAGAGTTAAAAATAGCTAAAGTCACTCCAATTTACAAAGATGGTTCGCGAACTGTTGTTAGTAATTATAGGCCGATTTCTGTGCTTCCGTACTTCTCAAAAATCTTTGAACGTGTTATGTATAATAGACTAATAACTTTATTTGAAAAACACAAATTATTGGTTGATGAACAGTTTGGCTTTCGGCATAAGCGCTCCACACAGCTTGCTCTCACAAGATTGATTGATGCTGCTATCAAAGCTGTAGAAAATCAGGAATTTTTCATTGCTATTTTTTTAGACCTCAAAAAAGCTTTTGACACTATTGATCACAGTATCTTATTAACCAAATTAGACTTCTATGGAATACGGGGTGTTGCACATTCTTGGATTAAAAGTTATTTAACCAGTAGAAAACAACTTGTTAATATCTGCAACACCCATAGCGACCAAAAAAGCATTACTTGTGGTGTTCCCCAAGGATCGATTCTTGGCCCACTTTTGTTTATTCTTTACATAAATGATATTACTCAGGTATCTGATATTATTAAATACGTTTTGTTTGCTGATGACACCACAACACATGCAGCAAATAGAAATCTCAATGAGTTACAATGTACTATTAA
>JAHWFP010228260.1:0-22882 GCA_023313725.1 Lithobius niger
TTTGTTCATGACGTCATAGTTTGTTCATGAAAACCTCCTCGAGCAAAGAGAGATGATCTGGAAAAGGAAGCACGGGCGACGTATTTTGAAACACACCACATATACATCTTAAAATTGGTTTTATACTAACTGACTTGATGCAGGGAAAAATCAAAACAATTGATTTGGTTTTAAAACGGAAGGATGGATCGAAGGAAGGATGGAAGGATAGAAGGAAGGATGGATGGATGGAAAAAAATAATATTGACCTCTCTTAATAACCGATATCACATTCTACACTCTTATAATTTGCTTGATTCTTTTTTATGTGGAAGGTCTGTCTGTATCATAAGTGTTGCAGCAATAAATCTCCTCGAGCGCAGCGAGACGACGCGGAATGAGCGAGCGAAGCGAGCGACTCCACTAGTCTACATCATTAAGGGCCAAACGAAAGATAATTAAATTCCGCACAGTATAGGCCTATTTTCATCGCTGTAACTTGATATTATCACCCTCAAATACGCCAAAATCCCTGAAAAAATAACGTTAAAGTTTTTTTAACCCTTTTCATGTTTGTTCATGACGTCATAGTTTGTTCATGAAAACCTCCTCGAGCAAATTGATATGATCTTGAAAAGAATGCACGGACGACGTATTTTTCAACACACCACATATACATCCTAAAATTGGTTTTATACTAACTGACTTGATGCACGGAAAAATTAAAACAATAGGCCTAGACTTGGTTTTAAAACGGTGTCAAACATTCGTGTTTCTGAAGCACGGAGGTGCGTGGATTGAACGAGCAAAGCGAGCGATTTCCACGTAAAGTAAACCTTTTCAATGTGTGTCTCGCTTTGCTCTGTCAATCTTTCATCTCTCACCTTCGTAGGAGATTACATCTGACGTGCTGCAGATGTTTCTCTAAGTGATGGATCATCAGAAAGTGAGCTTTCAAACGAATATCAGCGTTTGTCATAAGAAACAGCGCTTTTTTGATAAATTGCTTGATCTTTTTTCTTGACTCCTTGGACACAAAAAAATTATATTGACCTTCTCTCGAGATAACCGATATCGCATAATACACTCTGATAATTTGCTTGATCGGTTTTTTTATGTGGAAGGTATGTCTGTATCATAAGTGTTGCAGCAAGAAATCTCCTCATGTGCAGCGTGATGACGCGGAATGAACGAGCGAAGCAAGAAACTCTGCCAGTATGCATAAAGGGCCAGCAAATCCACTGAGGGGGGGGGGGGGATTGAGGCTTAATGGCTTAGTAATCGATTGAGGTCAAATACTGGACAATATTAGAATTTTGTGTGTCTGTTTGTCTGTATGTGTGCTTTTATGAATGGGACAAAATAAAGTTCCAGTTTTATTCATATTTGCTTGAAATTTCTTGAAGGAAAGCTTTGGTGCATAAAATTCTGCCGTCAAATATTTTCGGAGATCTTCGCGTTTTTCGTCAGATGGGTAAGCCGAGCTTCAGCAATTGTTGCATTTACTTTATTCACCAAACCTCAGCATTGTCGGAGTGCCCTCCAGATGTGTTCGGGAAGAAAAGTATCGAAAATGAATGAATGCGTTCAGAACCGTTGTTAGAGTCTGTAAGACAAGATTTTTATAAGTTGCTACTGTCATCCGTTCTTCCTGACAAATGTCACAATGATGACTGTAACAATTATTTCACTGTGAGTTTTGACGATAACATCACTCCATGCTGAAAAAGTGTCCCAGAATGACGTCATTAAAATACCAGAACGAGTTGATGACATTGCAACTAAAATGGCGATTTTCATCTTCACATCAAATTGAATTTTACCAGCCACGCAGAAACTAAAAATGTTGAAACAATTTTAGTAAGTAGTTGGATCATCATTCTTCCAATGTAGCTAGCTAATGGCTAACCACATGGTTGTTGGACGTCTACGCCCCTAGATGACGTTAAATTACAATAAACATGTCTAGAGAGTTCGTCCTCTTTTTGAAAACAGGAGCCTAAAAAACATGAAATCAATTGTTTAAAGCATAACTTATCCTTTCCCCTCGTGCATTTGAAAACTATCTCCTTTGATACTACTGGTGTAAATAGGTAATATTTACCAATCGTCCCTTATAGAATTCCTTCTTTTTCATGCAGTTCGTAAATTTCACCAGAGATGGCGTTACTCATTTTTCAAGCATTTTGCTAATTATTATCTCGTTATGCAAAAGTTATAAAAATTTGAAGTCACGTTTGTTCGATGAAATATTGGCAGAAATATTGGACTAATTAGGTAACAGCTCATAAACGGATCATTCCATTACAATTTTTTTTTAATTATTTGAATTACATTCTGGCTCGCTTTTATTTGTAGAAGATATGCTATCATAAGTTGACTGGGTTTCGTTCAATAGCTAGATTACGCAAAAATTGCGAGAGCATTAGCGAGACATTTTTGGAGGGCCGATACGCAGGTAGTAACAAACCAAGAGTAGTAAATAGGTCAACTCAACTTCTGCCAGAGGTGGAACAAGTTCACTAAGGGTTTCTTCGCGCTTAACATCGAGTGGCGTTTCTGTCTGGCCAGTCCGACGACTGCATGCCACAAAGTAGTGCTTTATGCAGCGCTTTAAGTAGTGCTGCCTTTATGCAGCACAATTGATAGACTTGGTATTGTGCGACACATGGTCAATAAGTACGTTGGTTCAGATAAGTATACAAACCAATAGTCGTTGCGTGCAGGGGTTTTATTTTTTTCACCTCTCAAACTGTAATGCGGGACGCCAATTTTTATTTTTATGGGAAGGGATGAGTAATTTTTCCTCCTTCATATGGTGCCTACTTACAAAATCGATGAAATACTGTGAAAAGGCATATTTTGGTATTTGGTTTTAGCAGGCATGAAACATGACCAAAATTTTCAAGGTGGTAATGTTTGGACTTTGGGCCCAACATTCAACCGTAATCACGTATGAAACAATTACATTAAAAACAATTATATTCAGAAGTATAGAACAACTGTGGTTTTTTTTTTCCATTTTTGTATTAAATCCAAATTTGTATCCTAAGATATGTTGATAATTGTAATTAATACTTAGGAATGTAATAATACATGTACAACCGGCGTACCACCGGCGTAACATACACCGTTCTAGCCGGTTCCCGAATACCTAAGCCGGTCGAATGAAATAAAAACGGCGCTGATACCCTCCCCCTCTCTATCCCCCCTGCATCCTCCTGCCTCCCTCCCCCACATTCACCCACTGCATGGCCAGATTGAGCCACCTCCCTGGTCACCCTTTTCCCCTCCCACACCCCCGGTACCCTCGCATTTCCCCATTGTGTGGCCTGTATTTCCCCCTCCCTCATCATACCTGCTCCCCCTCCCTTTGAACCCCTGCTGTTTTGTTTTCTTAGGGAAGTAAATGTCTTTTTTCAATGCAGGACGAAATTAATATTTCGTTTGTTTTGTGACTGATTGTTCGCATTGTTGGACACGCGCTGTTTTTCTTGGCTACCGTGGCAAGAATGAACCTGCTCTCCCTCTTGCTAATTGTTACAGGCCACATCCTTGAAAATTATGCCGGTCAGGCGCAGAATGTAGTTGGCCTTCTCTCTTGTGGATTGTCCGCTGTGACGAGGGCCAGGTTGAGGTCAGCAGCCATCTTCGTTGGAACCACGGGTGTCCAGCTGTGACGTGTATCTTGATCTCCTTCTCTGCCTCCCACTCTTCTTTTACGATGTACATTGTGTATAAGTAAGTATAAGTATGCTATCCAGGAGTGTTTGATACGTTTATAGTTTTGATTTTGTATCTGTGCGTATGGCGTACGGCCACAGCTCGTTGAAATAAATCAATCAATCAATCTTGAAACTATTCAACTCGGCTATAATAGCCAGCATTATGGAAGCAGTAGTTCGTTTGTTACTGATTGTTACACACATTGTAACACACACACACACACACACGCGCACATATGATGAATTTGCTCAGTGCCACCCAAGCCTATTATATATATGGATATGTGGTGTTGCCTTTCTTTGTCTGAACTTCTTTCTTCTGTCGGCATCGAGTGTAATTATGTACAACAGGCTACAGTTAGTGCCGAACGGTAAAGTGAAAAAAAATAAAATATTTACACTTTGACGCTAGCACTATTTTAACTTTTTTCTATTTATTAAGCTATATAAAGGAATGATATTCGGCCCGTAATTGATACGGGTGCTTATGTAACCATTGTTATTTTTTATTTGCTTCGTAATAATAATAAGAAAGTAGAATAGAAAGAATGAAGCCAAACCCTAAATTTGGCCAGACCATCTCTTGCCTGAGAGTTAAAAAAAGTGTTTTTTTTTTCATACAACACACGAGGATCTACAGCAGGACGTTGCAAAATTTGTATGTATTTTTACGTCATCAGGAATGTTATCCAATATGTATGCTTCATAACTTCGCAAATAAAATCTTCCTCATCTACACCCATTTTAATAACAAAAATACACACCTTGATATACGACTGTGCGCTTCAGCATCTGAGGCGCTGCTGAGCAGCCTGGTGTGAATTCTACAGTTCAAATCAATACTCCAATACAAGTGGCGCTGTAGTAGAGACGTTCAATAGCGAAAACCAGCCACTAGATGCCTCTGTAGTGGTACCTAGCATTCATGTGGCGTACCACGTGTGAACGATCAAAGTTAGCCATCACTCTTAATGCTATTTTAAGTGGCGGAGCAACAGCACTTCACTCTGTAAAACAGAAAGGAACTAAATATTTTGCTTACAACGGTGTAGATTAAATATCTGAGCAAAAAGCACCACAACAACAGCACAAAATGAAGAATAGTTTGTTTGCCCATTGCTTAAAGATGAAACTAGTCCTATGCGGAGACTTCTCGGAGTATTTCTCCCTATTTTTCAGTAAATTATTTGTAAAACTTCTTAATTTCTGGTAATTATCCGTCACTTCATGGTAATTCCTATCAGTTCCTCCTAATTCTAAGGCAAGTCCTGGTAATTCTTCTTATTGTCTGAAAATGCCAGGTAATTCGAGGACACTTTTCCTAATAATTCCTTTCGATAATATATAATAAATGTTCTTCAACCACGTTAAACTTTAGTTAATACTCGATCAATTCTTAATAATACCTCGTAAATCCTTGATAATACCTAGTAATTTTTCTTGAGTCTCTGCTAATTTCAGGTTGTGCTTCTCTTGCAGTAAACTTGGGGTAATTTTTTTAATTCTCAGTAAACTCCAGATAATTCCTGATCAATCCAGCAGTTTCTTATGAATTGCTTATAATTCCTGTATAATACTTGTTCTTCTCAATTCTCATTAAATTCCTTCTGGTAATATCTGAAGAATTCCTGGCAATTCCACGAAAGTTCCAAGTAGAATTTTTAATTTTAATTAGATCCAGGCAAAGAAAATTATTGAGAATTAATAGAAATTCGAGGTGGTTACTACTATTAATTCCTCCAATTTCGGGTGAATAGCGACCAAATTCGAATCACCAATTTAATTTGGATTATACAGGCATATTTTCAAAATAACCACCCACTTTCAAAATTGCGCCCATTACAGATTTATAACTTCCTCGGGACATTTATCATTTTAATTTGTTTTAACTAGTTCTTCTACATCATAAATACGATGGAAATTGAACAAACAAAAAATTTTAAAATGGCCATATAATTTCAGTATGGCGCCCATTACAGGTTAATAACAGACTAAAGTACATTCAACATGCATTACTTGAGCTGGTATCAAGTATGTTGTCTACGTTCTAAATTTGTAGAAAATCGAACGATAATAAACACAGATTTCAAATCGGCCACCTCATTTCAAGATGGTAACCATTACAGAATAATAACGACCATGGTATAGGGTGATGCACAAGTCTGAAGAAGCTTGTTGCCATTCCAAATCCACTAAGAAGAGAAACACGAAAATTGACACAATATACTATGGGTGGGGAGAATTATAATGATGCTAGTTTAAATGACCTTTGAATGGTCGTTCAAGGTCATCACGATGCAAAATTTTGAACTACACGCCGTATAATAGTGTTGTAAATTGGAAAATTGTAGAGAACCGTGAGCCAATGCTAAAGCAGAAAAAAACATAATGAAAATCGGAATATTAGGGTAGGAGTTATTCTTCAAATAAGTTTGTCTTAATAGCGTCACTGCTTGTCTTCAGGATGTATAGCAGAGGTAATAAATAGGTAATACTTACAAAGAGTAGCACCATCGCTTATATAATTTAAAATTCCTTTTTTTTTTCACACATTTTGGAAATTTTTCCATAGATAGCACTACTTATTTTTCAAGTGTTTTGCTAAGTATTATCTAGTTACACTAAAATTATAAAAGTTGGGCTGATGTTCTTTCAATGTTTTACTGCCAGAAATGTTGGACTGATTAAGGAACAGGTAACAAAGGGATCATTCCATTCCATTTTTTTTTTTTAATTCTTGGATTACATTCTGACTTGCTTTTATTTGTGGAAGGTATTCTACCATAATTTGACTTGGTTGCATGCAATGGTCAAGTTTAATGGGATCGACGTTCGGGAGCTAGTATTAATTTTTGAAGGCCTGATAACAGGCTAGCCAATGGATCAAAATTAGTGAATACGTCATTTCTACAACGTCTGGACATGATTAGGCCTGCTTCTGAGTTCAGACAAAAGTAAAGATGAAAATAACAGCACTAATAATCCAGCGTCTAGTCATGCAGCCAGGGAGAACAAGTGCGCTTATGGCACGGACGCAGAATTCGAGTTAGGAGACCAGCAAACACAAACTTTCGCATTCCTTCCAACCGCTTCCAGGTCCGTACCGCATGTATCCCAACATGCTTAACGCCAAAGAGATTCAGCACGTGTGCAAGGACGGTTACTAGTGACCACCATATTGAAATCATCACTTCATTTTACCCAGGCAAGTAAGGCACAATGTTCAGTCAATTTATTAACTAATAACAACAAGCCACCTGATTTGAATACTATGATCCAATGAAAAACAATCTGTAATAAAACGATAGGTACCAGTGGTGAACCTCATAATAGCAACTTCACGATGCTTTCATTGTATTAGGCGCAATTCTCATATCAGCAGGTGGAAAGGTAAGGAAAGAAGCCCCTGTGAGAACTAATATGGACGGCGGCAATCGCGTCATAGGCGAATAACATTGTGGCAAGAGTTTGCTCTGCAACCGCAGTTAGTCGCTGGTTCCCCTAACCCAAATTCTACGTCCCTGATTAGGGCTCCTTCACACGTAGCCACCGAGTGGAGCTCCTGTGGGGCCCTGCCCGCCCGCTGCATGCCACCATGTAGCGGTTCTCTTGGTTGGCCTTGATGCAGTGCATTTGATAGACTTGGTTTTTTTTTTACATATAGCCAATAAATACGTTGGTTCTCAAAAGTGCACAAACCAAAAGTCGACGTTGCAAGCATTTATTTTTATTTTGTTAAACTCTCAAAATTTTTAGATTTTATAGAAATTTCATAAATTTGACACTTTTGTTTTGTGTCAGAAATATCACAAAATAATATAAATATTTAGTAAATGCCATGAACAAATTCACGCTGAGTGTATACAAATTACTCTCACAAGTGACCAATAAGAAATTCAAGATTTCTAAAGAGGCCTCGTCCGCTCCCCCGCTGGTAATGTTTATACGTTTTAAGACTAACTTCTGACTCCTAAAAACAGAAAGTATGGGATATCCCAAAGGTTTAAAAACCACAAATTTGAATGTTTTCAAGAATACCTGTTGAACCAGCCCTTCCTTTCCATGAAAATGTGATGCTTTTTCAAACAGTTTGGAATTTATCAGTCTGGACTAAAATTTATTTATTTGATCATAGGATATGATCCACAGGTAGCCTTAGTATTCATAAGAAATGCTTATTTTTGTGTGGCGAGGTGCGTCAGATTATTTTGGACATAGGGTTGAATGAATTAGATGGAAGAGGCGTATGCTTTTCCACTGCACGAAGCCCTTTGCATGTACCGTTATGAACAAGGGAACCACCTTCAAGAAGTAACATACTATATGCATGTCTTTTTTCAATACGTTTACCAGTTCTTTTAGTGAATTTAATTACATTAATGAATACTGCTGTAATCCACAATTGCTATACTGCCGAGAAGGAGATGTTATACCACATTTAAAAAAAAAACTTTTCCAAGTCCATTTTGTTGACTGTCCTTTTCCCTGGCAAGGAGTGCCCTGGTTTGTTGAAGAATTTCTTTGCGTAAACCAGTTCCATATCTACGGGAGGATGGAGTAAGTTGGGGATTTCTTCCCCCCCCCCACATGCACGTTTTAAATGGCAGGGCTTGTATTGAGTTAACTTTGTTGATACACCGTGCAGGGTTCTATCGGTACAATTTTAGCGGTACAATTCTATCGGTAAAGTGTTCCTGGCACGTTTTCCTTACCAATTGTAAAGAACAAAAGAATATGGAACATTTCAGCCAAAAACATCTGATTACGTATAAGTGTTTAATTAGACTGAGTAGTAATGCATGTAACATGCAACTATAAAACTTATTGCAGACACTGTTATCAAATAAAAGACATCCTATTATAATAAAATCATTCATTGGATAAATTTATTGATTTCTGCCTGGTTTGGATAAGTTCTGTAACAGGCTAGCGTATTTATTCCAGCTGCTAGGCTATCCATTACTAAGATCTAATTCCAAGGCAGTTGCATGCTTAAATGCAATGCTAACTTTACCTTGGATTTCCCCATAGAGACTTGTCGTCTCTTCGTTCGCGCACTACTTGGCTGCAGAGTATTATAGATATTATATGTATAGTACTCTGGATTCATGCAGCGCACGAGTGATGAGACGACGAGCCCCTGTGGATTTCCCTCCTTGGACGAGGTCGTATTGTTGTCATACAATATCCCACAGACGTGCAAATAATTCTGTAACTTTGACTATACATCAACAAAGAACTTTTGTTTACTTCATAGAGGATGGATTTCTGGGAAGTAATATTTTGGGAACTGCCATATTGCTCATGGCACCAGCCACAGGTATAAACCAGCTGCCCATGATCAATATGGCATTTTTAGCATTGACTTATACTATGGATAAAATCTTTGGGCTATTACATCTGGATATCTTTATGGAAGAGTTGCCATGTATTTCATTATCAATGTCCAGTAGATTCCCGTAGTTATTCAGTTGACGACAATATACTGATTGTTATCGGCACAGTTACAATAAGGCCAAAATCTCTGAGCATCATCGAAAAAGTAAAGGGATGCCCAGGAACAAGAAAATTATAAAAAAAGTACATTTTAGGCTAATATCCACAGGTAGATTTCTCATGGTTAGCGCAACACATCATATGCCAGAGGTTCTAAATGCGAGCCTGAGTGAACTTTTCCGCAAGAGATGGGCCATGTTTATGTTGATTGTGGCATGTAGAGACCCTAGAAACTTCCGAATGGAATTACTTATCAAAATTGCCCTTCTATCCTTGTTGCACCATGGCTATGGCTGGGATCTGGTGCACATCTAAAGGAACAGTTCTGAAGGCATGAACATAGTTGGTGTTTTTAGAGGTTTGATGCAATCCCAGCTACAGCAATGGTGCTATAAGAAGAGAAGGAAAATATTGCTTGTCAGCAATTCTAATCGAAAATTCATAGAATTTTTCTTACGTTCCATAATGGACATGAGCTTGAGGCATCACAATTCCATGATTCTGTCTAACTAGTAATAGTATGTAGTGAGTGATGGGTATTTCTTTACATAGAGTATTAGAAACAAAACATCCTTGTATGAAAAGAACCCACTAAATTTAGAGATAAACAGGATGAAAAGCCAAATCGGCTCGATTAGTGATAATAGAATACAAATTCAAACCTCTTTATGTTTCCTTTAATATTTAAATGTAAGACTGCCTGAGAGGGAATTTAAAGTTCAACTTTGAGACCAAAGACTGAAGTCCTACCATCAAACCACGTAATGGCCTTGCCAATATGGTTAGCAGTAGAATTTTGGGCAAAGAATGAGGAGTCAATTTCCGCTTAGGCAGTCTGACACAGTCTTTTTTCGCCACGTGAACATTTTGTTTGTAAAATAAAGAAATGAAAATTCGTCTGCTTTCAGTTTTTGTTCATTTTGCAACAGAAAGTGTAGACAGTATCATAACCAACAAGCACAGTCAAGATAAAAGCTCTTTTGTTCCCTAAGAAACAACTTGTAAATGGTTAAATGGCAAACACTATGGTCAAAAACATTCATAACAAGTAAGTTCAATTGAGCAGATAAGGTTTTATCCTATATCATCGAGAGGAACAGTGCAGTTTGGTCCTGTCGACTTGGTCCAGACATTTATCACATGTATCCTCCCCCACCTCGTCTTACCTCTCAAATTATACCCCTCTCTTTACCAGTTCCACTCTAAGCATGAATTATGAATTTCAAGCATATTTTTGGTTTAGGCTACTTTATGAATAGAAACCTTCATGGATTTGAATTTTTCTCTTGTTACATGGACTTGCCTCCTTGCACTTTAACCCCAGTTTAGAATTTTCACTGATCTCAACATAATACTGTGGCATTACCCTAAAAGATGGCCGAATGGGATAAAAGCTCTGTGCTCAAGGATTACAACAAAATATCTTCTGGCTGATAAATGGATTTTTAGCAAACGAATTGACGAATAGGATGACTAATGGAAGCTGAACAGAGCATTGTGAATGTATTTCATGTGGATTCTGAACAAAAATTGATGTGTCTCATATGGAGTGTGAGTCCTTTTAAGTTTTTTTCTGTGTGTGCAAATTTGGGTAAAATGGGCACTCTTTTCCAACATCACTTTACTGAGAGCATAACATATCATTCCGTAATTCATTTGTTGGAGAAAATAAGCCGAAGTAGCTGATCCATTTGGGTCAAAATACATGGTTTTAAATTTCTCAATGAGCGGACAATAATTATGTGTGCAATGGATATCAATCGTTCTTTTTACGTTTAAAAGAAAAATAAGGCCAACAATTAATATAATGTACATGTGAAAAATTGCTAAAATAATGTTTTTACTCTGAAGCATTAGTGTTCAGTAAAAACAGGGTCAAAGGTTCAAAGGGTTTTAGCGAGCGTTAACCGCAACCGGTCATCTGCCCGACGCAGAAAAACGGATCGAGTAATAAACAATTACATCTGCTTGTTGATGGTCATACATCAAAACAATAGAGTGACAAATTTGTTAGGTTGAATTTTCAATTGAATTTTCTAATATATTAAACAAGGACGGAGTGGATATTGGGCGTTTAGCGATGGTGCGTTAAATAAATGGCAAGTACAAACGGAAACTAAAAATCCTCATTGGGTGACATTCAGGGATAGCTCAAAACTGATAGGCATTTCAAGTTCGTTCAGTTGGTGGAGATATATTCGGTGGGTCAGAATGGGTCAGCAGTTTATGTCTTAGATTGCATACGACCTAAGTGGGTCAGTAGGGAATAGGCATCTCTGCTCAGTTACATGGAATTTTTGTTCCTTGCATGCTTGTTACCAAGTTACTTTTGAACTTAAATGTGCTAAAGACTTGCCATCCGAATTAGTGGGATTGCCGAGCCTTAAAAACTTTAGGGCCTGGCTGAAAAGGGTTAACTTTACCAAATGTTTTTAGAAGTTCAACCAGGGAAAGGCGGCCAAGGTTAATGGTATTAGCCAAGTTTATCCGCACCTACTAATAGTTCGAAGGTTAAATGAAAACTAGAAGATTGCTACGAGCGGTAGCAATCTTCAAGTTTTCATTTAACATCCAAAGTATTATTCGGTGCGATTAACTTGGCTAATAGGATTAACCTTGGCGGTCTTTCCCTGGTTGAATGATTTCACTACTTTGAAAGGCCGACCCGTTTTGTAAACTTGGCGGCTTCTTTTACCAGTTTTGGTTTTGGGTGGATATCACGACTTTCATAGGCCTGTGAATGTACAAAAAATCCCACGGTGTAATTGTCACCCATATCTTTTTTGTTTAGAGGTATTTTATTGTATGAATGTTCTCATTCATAATTTTCACATTTGCTATTGTCATTCCAAATAAATTAATAACAAGCGTAACAGTATGGTAATTGCAAAGACCTAATCAATTCCTATCGAATAAAAGATACCCTGTGTCTTATTGAACCAGTAATGAGAAATTTATTCGGGTCGTGGAGCAGATAATTCATTTTGAATTTGCGTACCATAAAAAAAACCGATTTGGATTTGGTGGGAAAAAAAACGACCAAACCTTTGCAATAAAAGATACTCCGTCTCTTAGTGAACCATAATTTGATTTTAGTGAAGCACCTATTTGCAACCACAATGAAATCTGACAATTAGGTACTTAAACGATACGCGTGTAACACTTAAGCATGTTATAATCGACTGTTGGATGACAATACAAATAATGGTTACAACAATAATTCTGCACTTACGAGCCACTTCAGAACCACGTGCTTCTAGCTGCAACCCCCATTTTAGAAAAAGGTACTTCCCCATATGACGCTTTACCTGTCTGCTGAAATTTAAAACTGACAACTTTCCCTAATCAGCATTTGTCGTGTCGTTATACCCTATGAGAATTAACATGGGAGCCTGCGGACTACTATAACTAGTCACTAGTTACTAGTTACCAGTAACACAAATCAACGTTATTGAGGACACTTTCTCTCCATGAAGTACACGTTCCTACATTTTCGTGTTGAGTTTTTCTTTGTTACTGGACCCAAGACACCTGATTCAAACGATTTGCAAAGATTTCTACCGCATGGGGAATTTACACCAGTATGCTAAAATCATGTATAATTTGGTTTCAGTTAAAAGACACAGTCTGGTAGTGAGCTGCCATCTGACAACAATTACACTCTAACAATTACGCTCTTAGAATTAAGCTCCAACAACAATAAAACGTCTACGTCTACGTCTGGGTTTGGTCGTCTACGTGTTTTATTGTTCTTGGAGCTTAATTGTTAGAGCGTAATTGTTAGAGTGTAATTGTTGTCAGATGGCGGCTCACTAGCAGACTGTGTCTTTTAACTGAAACCAACTTATACGTGATTTCAGCATACTGGTGTAAATTCCCCATGCGGTAGAAATCTTTGCAAATCGTTTGAATCAGGTGTCTTGGGTCCAGTAACAAAGAAAAACTCAACACGAAAATGTGGAAACGTGTCCTTCACAGAGAGAAAGGGTCCTCAATAACGTTGATTTGTGTTGCTGGTGACTAGTAACTGGTAACTAGTCCGCAGGCTCCCATGTTAATTCTCATAGGGTATAACGACACGTCTACAGCTCATTAGGGAAAGTTGCCAGATCTAAATTTCGGCAGACAGGTAAAGCGTCATATGGGGAAGTGCCTTTTTCCTAAAATGGGGTTGCAGCTAGAAGCACGTGGTCCTGAAGTGGCTCGTAAGTGCAAAAGTATTGTTGTAACCTTTGTTTGTATTGTCATCCAACAGTAGATTATAACATGCTAATGTATTGCACGCTTATCGTTTCAATGCCTAATTGTCAGAATTCATTGTTGTTGCAAATAGGTGGTTCACGAATCCTCCTGAGAATCCATTCCGGGTGTTGCAGACATAGGGCCTTAGAGCTTCGTCGGGCAGATGACCGGGAGTGGTTAACGCTCGCTAAAAACCCTTTGACCCTTTGGTTCATGAAGAGACGGAGTATCTTTTATTGCAAAGGTTTGGTCGTTTTTTCCCCACCAAATCCAAATCGTTTTTTTTACGGTACACGAATTCAAAATGAATTATATACCCCACGACCCGAATAAATTTCTCATTACTGGTTCAATAAGACACAGGGTATGCTTTATTCAATAGGAATTGTTTAGGTCCTTGCAATTATCATACTGTTACGCTTGTTATTAATTTTTTGGAATGACAATAGCAAATGTGAAAATTATGAATGAGAACATTCATGCAATAAAATACCTCCAGGAAATACCTCCTGACAATTACACCATGGGATTTTTTGTACATTTACAGGCCTATGGAAGTTGTGATATCGACCCAAAGTAAAACTGGTAAGAGAAGCCGCAAAGTTTACAAAAAGGGTCGGCCTTTCAAAGTAGTGGTATCATTCAACCAGGGAAAGGCCGCAAGGTTAATCCTATTAGCCAAGTTAATCGCACCGAATAATACTTTGGACGTTAAATGAAAACTTGAAGATTGCTACCACTAGTAGCTATCTTCTAGTTTTCATTTAACCTTCGAACTATTAGTAGGTGCGATTAACTTGGCTAGTAGGATTAACCTTGGCGGCCTTTCCCTGGTCGAATGATATCACTACTTTGAAAGGCCGACCCTTTTTGTAAACTTGGCGGCTTCTCTTACCAGTTTTGGTTTTGGGTGGATATGTTTTTTAATGTATAATCTTGTATCCGTATGACCCTGCACTTAGCTCTTATTTCTTTTCTTTTGGGGGCAGGTCTTAACGGATGATGAATTAATCCTGTTATTCTCATTTTGCCGACTTTACACAGTAAATTTTCTACTTCTTCTTCTTCTTCTTCTTATTATTATTATTATTATTTATTATTATTATTATTATTATTTATTATTATTTTTATTATTATTATTATTATTATTATTATTATAACGAATTTCAAAATGTCAAGATGCAGATCATGTGAAAACCCGATAGTGAAACAAAACAATAACGTACAATGCTCACAATGCAAGGCAAATTATCATTTCGATGAGTGCTCCGGAATAACAGCTAACACGTGGAAAGCAAAAGGCAAAGATACAAAAAGCAAATGGAAGTGCATGAGATGACGGCGGGGGACAAAAAGGGGAAGAAGAAAAGGAAAATGAAGAAAACAAAAATAAAGACAATGAGGAAGAAATGGTTACTGAAAATGAATCAACAAACGTAAAAGATACTGACAAAAATGATGATGGAGATGAAGACGAAATAGATGAGGGGATACTACAAAAGGAATGTAATGCCCTTATGAAAAATGGTGAACAGACTGACTTCCAAGCACTGAAACAAATGATCGAACAATTGGACAATAAAATGGACCAGATGCTTGTAAAGTATAATGAATTAGTCAAATTAAAGAAGGATATACAAGAGATAAAAACGTCAATAACTTATATGACTAATGAACAATTGGATATGAAAACTCAGCAAAATAAAATGAAAGAAAAAAACGAAAAAAATGGAAGAAAGAATAAGAATGCTGGAAACAACTGAAAATTCAAATGTGAAGTTGGAACAAAAAGTAGAACAATTGGAAATAGAAGCCAAAGAGAAGGAACAATACACCAGGAATAGGAATTTGGAATTAAATCAGGTGGAATGGTTACCAACAGAAAAACTAACAGAATTATTGCCAAGAATTGCTAAAATGTATAATATCAGAAACTTCCACCAAGATCAAATTGAGGTAGCCCACAGGATACCCAATAAAAACCCACAGAAAGCGAGTAGTATCATCATACAGTTCAAGTATAGAGAATATAGAACTGAGTGGTTACAAAACAAGAAACAAAAAGTGACGAATCATGATCTGTGTGAAAATGGAAATAGAAGCAGGATTTATGTCCACGAAAACATGAGCCCGTATTATAAGACACTATTCTGGAAGGCGAAAACCTATGCAAAAAATAACAACATAAAATAAGTTTGGTTTAATAACGGTAAGATACACATGAGAGAAAATGAAACGATACAAGAGATGATCACTGTACGTTCCGAAAGTGACTTGTGTTAAAACTTAAGTGTTTTTGTGTTTAAGAGTATTTTAAAAGGGATAAAAATGATAAAAAACAAACATTAAATTCAAGAATAAAGTATTGGAAAATTTTGAAGATATTATATCTCAAGAACAAGTAGTACGCAAAGAAGTGTTAAAAATTTTGAGTGTCAATATTCGAAGCATAAGAAAAAATTGGGTAAATTTGGTTGAATGCATATTAAGAAGCAATATTATGTGGGATTTCATATTTTTAGTTAATGGTTTTTTTTCCTGTACATGTTTCTTTAAAGAATTTACTATTTGTTATATATTTTGTTTGTTGTTTATTTTTTTCTCTTAACTCTGCAACCTGCTTATTAAAGTGTTTATTAAATATATTGCTTGTAGTAATTTGATCATGTTGTGTAAAATTCATCTTTATTGTTTCATCAATATTTATTTTCTTATTATTCTTTCCCGTTATATCATTTACGACATCCCACAGTGTTTTATTACTTTTTTCCCCTTTTTCAATCTCATTCTTATAAAAATTTTGTTTATCTTCTATTATTTTTTTTCTGTACCTCCTTCTTAAGATCTTTATATTCCTTATGTAATTTTTCGTCAATTTTCGTTTCAATTTTTATTACTTTCCATAATTTATTTTTCTTAGTTATTAAATCATTGTACTCGGTGCAATCCATTTCTTCCTACCTTTTATCTTAGAATTTTTTTTATTACGAGTTATTTTCTTTGTGTTTTTTTCATAGATTTCTAATATTTTAAGTTTAATTTCTTCGTATAGTTCATCAACTGATTTTGAGTTATCTAATTTATTCCAATCTATTCTATTCAACTGTTCAGTAATTTTTTTATCATCCATTTGTGAGTTGAAATACTTGTTTTCTTCCCCAGTTCTATCCTCCACGAATTTATCCGTTTTTTGTATATTTTCTGATAGATAACATGCTGTAAAATAATGATCTGATATTTTCTCTTCTATTGTCATACTATTTGCTGACCATGAGTTTGATCTTACATATAAATGATCTAAACATGATAATTGTTTTATTAATTCAGTTTTATTTTTCTGTTTCACAATTTCAACTTTTGTTGGGGAATCGATCAATTTTTCAAAACCTTTTTTGGCTAGGAAATTTTCTTACTTTTCAATTACATTTTGCTCATGTTTATCTTCTTGAAGACAATCATTTTCCAGAATGTCAATGTTTATATCCCCAAGATACAATATAATTTTTTTTTTATTTAATTGATCATTTATTATTTGTTTTAATTCTTTTAAATAATATAATTTGTTTGAACGCGGTTTTCTGTATACAATGTTGACAACAAATTTTTGTTTCAAGAATACAAAATCTACTTCCATACAATCATTTTCATCAATGTTCAGATGCTTGAATTCAAGATTTTCAAACTTCTTTTTTTTTGTTATAGTATATCATGATTCCACCACCTCTTTTAGTTTCTTCTCGTGTTATACAATAATTTAAATAGTCCTTTAACTTATAATTTTTTATTTCTTCCTTTTTGATATTTATCTCAGTTATTTAATGTGTTTATTTTTTATTATTAGGACTGACTAAATCTTCAGCTGCTGTTGCTAGCATCTTTATAATGTTCTTCAGTGAGTGGTTGATCAAACGTGTTGGTCATATGAATATTTTATGTGCCGGATATTTAATGACTTCGCTTCGTCTCTTCTTCTACTCACTCATCTTGTAAGTATTCACGTGACAAAGGTTAAATAAAGTATTTATATGTAAACAAAGGTTAAAAGTCTCACCCGACGTGTTAGAGACAAAACGGTTTTCACGTGTACGGTTTTCTGCACGTGTTATCGCCGAACCATACTGCAAACTGAAAACTTCGAACACATCCCACGCACCTTTTAAATTTCGCATGCAATAAATGCTAGCATGTAGCCGGTGATCTTTTAAAGACACACTTCTTAGGTTCCTGGAACACCTTGTGGTCATTTCTCCGTGCCTTCTCCTTACTGTTGTCATAATCTAGATTCCATAGCTGCAGGTAGGTTCTCTATTGTTAAAGCTCAATGTCCCTATCCTGTATAGGTTTATTGTTCTCGAAAGCTAGCTGCTACTTGCTGCACAGGGTCCACTGTGTTGTCAAAAACTAGCTGCCCCTTGTCTCTGTATGTGTATTGTGGTCAAAATCTAGTTGCTCCTTGCTGCACAGGGGTGCCCTGTTGTCAAAGGTTGCCGTCCATTGGCTGTGCAAAAGCTTTGTTGCTTGCTGCACAGGAGTAGACTTTTGTCAAAAGCTAAGCTGACCTTTGATGTACGGGTGTATGGTAGTCAAAATCAAGCTGCCCCATGCTGCACAGGGGATGGTTGCGTAGCAAAACTGCCCATTGGTTGCTGAAGAGTATGGTTGTCAAAAGCTAGCTGCAACTTGCTTCGCATGGGTATTGTTGACAAAAACTAGCT
Organism: Lithobius niger; assembly: GCA_023313725.1. Classification (NCBI taxonomy): domain Eukaryota; kingdom Metazoa; phylum Arthropoda; class Chilopoda; order Lithobiomorpha; family Lithobiidae; genus Lithobius; species Lithobius niger. The sequence continues at coordinate 18,158 of JAHWFP010228260.1, forward strand.
TCCCCTTGCTGCGCATGGGTATCGTTGTCAAAAACGTGCTGTCCCTTGGTACACAGGGTAATCCCTCCTCATCTCACTCTCCCCTCCATATAACTATTGTTGCTTACGTTTTGGGAGTTTGAAGCGGATTTTGTGGAGCAGCACAGCGTCTACTGAATTTCACAAAGGCTAAATAAAGTGAACCGTTCTGCACCGTACCGCTGTGCTATGCTGTATAGAAAATCGCAACATGGTTCGAAAAGGTGCAATAAAATTACAACGTGTGAAATCAAACTGCATGGTTTGTCGTGTAATTATTATGTGTTAAGTTGGTACGGGTCCGCTCTTGGATTAAATTATTTTTAGCATGCCTGTAGTTGATTCTTGCATTGTAGAAAAACCTTTTCTGCCCCTATTCTGCTCATTTCGTGTTCTCTCCCTATGGAATTTAATTCCAATTTCACACGTAGTAACTACAGCACGAGATGCCATGCCATGCCATTCGTGCAACTGCTATATCTGTTAAGGTATCTGGCAAATGGTATTTGTCCACTCCAAATGCGGGAACACTTGTGTCTTTATTCAGGATTACAAGACGTATGTGTGCTCTCAACAAGAACACATACACATGCACACTGCAATGGTGCATGCTCATTGCACAGCTGGGCTATTACAGAAACACTGACATTTGACTCAATCTATTAAATACTAATGAAACCAATGTATTACAGCATAAAAACAGTAATGGGATACTGGAAGGGATAACTCTTTTACTTTAAAGAAAGAAAAAAGAACAAAACAAAGGCAAGATAGCAATAAACTGTAACACATCAATGATATCATCAAAGTTAAAATCAAAAACATTTCATAAAACCCGACAGATAATTCTGTCGACACCCAGCTTGAAGGCCTGTACCTCGTTAGCCATGACCAAAGTCGAAGGCAATGCATCCCAGGGCGTAATTACACAGCTACAGAAAACATTCCTAATGTAATCTCGAGCAACGGATCTGACTATTAATTTAAGTTGGTTCCCTCTAGTATAGGAATTTCCTCTGACCGAAAAGAAAATATTGGGGCCGACATCAGCAAACCCGCGAAAAATAGAGACGGTGAGGCATAAGTCAGCCCAAAAGCGACGCAACTCCAAAGAAGCTAACCCAAGTCGTGTTAGATGTTCCATTTACGAGATATTATATACCTAGTATCAGCTTCGTGAACGACCTCTGGACCGACTCAATAGCTTTAATGTCCTTTACCAGGTGAGGTGACCAGACCTGGGAGGCATACTCAACTATAGGGCGAACATAGGCGTTAAAGGCTGCAACCAACGAGACAGCATCACCAGACAAAAAAGATTGTCCAATCCGCTTCGCACTAGAGGCAACAATAGCGCAGCGGTTTACAAATTTAAGATTAGATTTTAGATTTACACCGAGATCTTTTATTTCATCTTTATATTCGAGAAGAATACCATTAAGACGGTAGGAGGTTTCCCGTGCTTTAATTCCAGAATTAGGAACCTGACATTTGTCTGCATATATCGGTAAACTGCCACATCGCAGACCAGTCGTCCACATCATTTAGGGCAGTTTGGAGAGAATTGTCATCACAACAATCCATGCCAATATTGTATATTTGTCGTCAGCAAATTTTGGTAAAGCTATGGTCCCGAGGGAGGGGGGTATCCAAATCAGAAATAAAAATTATAAATTATAAGGGACCTAATTCACTGCTGGTGAGGGACACCGCTGGTGATACTGGCGTAATATGATTCACATGCACCCACAGAAGCACCCTTCGTCCTATACTCCAGAAAATTTGCAATCCAGTCGAAAGCATATCCCCAATGCCAAATAACGTTTGGATTAGTTGAACATGGACGACGTATTCAAATGCTTTGGCGAAGTCAATATAAATGACGTCAGTTGAGATTCCGCTTTCTCCAGCCTAAGTCCAATCGTTGAGACACTTAAGTAGCTGATTTACGTGGAAGAAACTCGAATTTATTCCTAGGCAAAAGATTGTATTTCCGTAAATATTAAGGGATCTCATCACGAATAAAACGCTCAAGCGTCATTGAGGCAAGTTTACATATACATGCCTAGACAATCGTAACATGCTACCCTCACCAAAAGATACAATCTGAGGAGCTTCTTTAGAGCACACATAGATATATCATACAAACCACATCATAATTTTCACTCGAAATATAAAAAAAAATTACATCTGACTCCAAACACTAGCGCAAGTAAAATATTAGAAAAGCAACTTTGTCATTATTATACACAACCACGAGGTAAATAAATAAGACTAATCAATAAGCACAAGAGGCTTCCGAAACATTACAACAAAGACAATATAAAGCAATTTTAAAAAACTCTAGGCAAAGCACTCATCACAGTTTACTTGAAAATACGCAATTGAATCACAACGGAAAACAGAAACACACTGGCGCTATCCCCTAACACTTACGCATGGGCATACATAAACAAAGAGAGACTTCCACTACTCCCCTCATCCACAATTGTAGGTAGATACTAACACGGGTACCTTTCCCCACGGCACAAAATATGTACTGTGCAGCAATAGGTCTTTCCTGGCGGACAAAACGAAAGGTTCGACGGTATGGTACCGCAGATCTTAGACAAGGACATAGAAACAGTGACAGCAGAGTACAATTGGGTAGTCGTGGGGTAGAAAATTAGGAAAGGTCCGCTGTCCAACCCACGAAGAATACAAAACAGCTTTATTAAAATTTTCGATGCGGTTATGCTTTACACCTTGGTCACTAAAATTAAAAACAAGCCACAATTACAAATATGCCACAGCCATACAAAATCCAAAAGTAGCCCTTACATACATAAAAGATTTTTTTTAAATCCAGATTTCCAGCCATGTTGAAATGACGTCACAATTTCATATGTTGTTTATTTTGAAATTGTTTCTGAGATTAACCCAGTTCGTCAAAACACGGATTTTTTTTATTTTGTTGATCGGCCCTTGTGCTATTTGCTGCAATTGTATAAGACTCCAGGCCCAGCCTAATTTTTTCTATGGGGCTCAGAGTCGATAATTTCGGTGCGTTCGACATCCAAATACTACACAGCAGTGACCCCGGCAGCTCACAATATCTGCAGGCGGATTGGGGAACTCTGGGATTATTCACACCTGTGCCCCAACGACTGAAATCTCGAGTGAGCCAGGGTTTGAAGAGAGAAGAGACGTGGTTTACGCCATCAAACGTGTAGATTGAAGAGGGTTTACCTAGGTCAGCGTAGTAGAACGATGGGAAGACGCAAACTGGATCATGGAGGTGTTATTCTTAAGGGAGACAGATCGTAATGCTGTTGCAGTACATTCATAAGGAAAAATTCCCTGGATGTCGAAAACACCGAAATTGTCCACTGTGAGGCCATAAAAAAAATTAGGCCGGGCCTGGAGTCTTATACAATTGCAGCAAATAGCAAAATATCAACAAAATAAAAAAAAAATTCTCGCTTATGATGAATGGGATTAATCTCAGAAACAATTTGAAAATAATCAACAAATAAAATTGTGTAGTCATTTTAACATTGCTGTTTTGTATTCTGTGCGGGTGCCTCACTGCGTCGGACAGTGGACCTTTCCAAAATGACAGCAGAGTTCAGGGGAAATGTCCTTACAAATAGGGAGCAGACACAACTCTCAATCCGCCGTACGGTTTTACAAACACAACAAACAAGAAGAATGGGACGAACGCAGATCACGAAAAATATTAATTTTTCCTTCATTCAAATTGTACTATCATAATTATCTCACACTTCGTTAATCTTGGTATTGGCCAAGCCAGCGAAGCGAGCGGGGTCGAATGTTCAACAAAATTTAAATTTTGTTCGTCAGTTTGTTTGAGTGCGTGTTTGTCTATATAGGAATAACGTTCACAATTTCGTTCTGATTTGATTGAAATCGCCAAGCTTCAATTGAAGGCATCACCGCACAGAAGCTATTTTACATCGTTTTCGATTTTCGACTTGAATAGCCCACGTTTGGCGAATTGTTATTACCAATGACTGCCTGGCAACGAATGCTACATAAACTAATTTAAATGGTTCATGTGGCGAAAGGTCCACCGTTAACAGTCGGCCATCGACCAACGTACAAGCCGCAGGGATTCCCACTACGGACTTCAATAGAATAAGGATCATCGAGAATTCCCACTCCAGACTTCAATAGGATATTAAGGCTTATCGAGGTTTCCACTGCAGACACACAAACCAACAAAAACTACGAACTTAGTTATATAGATTGTCATTCAGCATCCTTTAATGCTACTAGGGCACTTCCCCCCCCCCCCCACATGGCCGGTTTTATAAACCATTGTTGTGATTTCCTGTTTGTATAAAAATACTGTGACGTTACTGCATCTGCCAATTATTGTTGAAGGCCCTTAAAAAACGTAATTATGATCTAAGGTAGGAAAAAAATCATGACGTCATCAACACTTTGCTTCTTTGCTAAAAAGACGGTTAGAATCATTCATTATACAGACAGTTCTGTTTGAAAGACACACAAACAAAGATCTAATTAAGATTATCGAGATTCCCACTGCAGACTTCATTATAATAAAGATTATCAAGATTCCCACTGTGGACTTCATTAGAATAAAGATTATCAAGATTCCTACTGTGGACTTGATTAGAACAAAGAATATCAAGATTCCTACTGCGGACTTCATTAGAATAAAGATTATCAAGATTCCCACTG
>JAHWFP010228261.1:0-21221 GCA_023313725.1 Lithobius niger
ACGACCCCCTTACTGCTATTTAAGGTACGATGCGGCTCCGCACGCACCGGGCATAACCCCAGAGCACTCGCCTTCAAAAGCCTCTTTGCCTGAGCTTCGTCCGCAACCTCCACAAGGTATCCCCCAGCACGAAGCCGAGAGACACTCTTCGGATCTGAACCACAGATCCCTTTTAGTGCTTTGTGGACAGCGAATGGACCGAGTTGTGTAACATCTCGGCCCTCACCTGTCACCACCAGAAACTTCGGGACTTGGTCCCGACTTTTACTGACGTCTGGTAACTGGGCATCAAGCCCAACCATCTCCGTTTCCATCCTCTGGTCCTTGCTAGTACGGTGAGGAGGGAAAGAATATTTGGGGGAAGAAATTTTTTCAGGGGGGGGTACAAGTAGTTGCCATGGAGAGCCAAAAGTAGTCGCGGTGGAGCACCCCCCAGAAAATAAAATCTTACACGGCACTCGGGTGATGCAGGGCCGGAAGCCGCATATCCAGGGCCCTGCACCAGGAAGCTAACACCGCCGTCTATCTCGGTGAGGTGGCAGCCTAAGCCTGCTGAGAGGTGAGACCACCAAGGAAGCCGTACACACCACCTCTGTCGATAACCCAAACACTTCGGGTCCGTGCTGCAGATGGATACAGTACAAGCCATCTCCCCACATCGACTGGACCCGATAGGTCATTGCCGATTGACCTTAGGCCGGCTCGCCCAGGCCACCCATCCTCCGGAATAAGGAGCCAAAGCCCGAAAGCCAGGATGTCCGCCTCCACAGATTACAGGGTTGCAGCACACGGCCAACATGCTGGGTGATGAGGATGAAAAGCCCAGTGGCCAGAATGGGCAAATTGGAATCAAACCCAAAAGAGGATTCAAACCGCCAAACATCTTCTAAGCAGCCACCCAGGGCCCGGTTTTTGTGGATGTCCCTTCACCTCTTTATGACTAGTGCTTGCGACAGGTGTTAAACCTGCCCACCATAGGCGCACTCGCAACCTTAGTGTTGAGGTTGCTATTGTTAAAGACGGAACAAAAACCCTCCACCATGCAGACCCTGGCACACTAGCAGACCGTGATCTTTGGGTTCCCTTTTAGTTGCCTTCTACGACACGCAGGGGTACGGTGGGTTTATTCTACCCCCGGCCCACAGGGGCACAGACACAAGGCCTTACAATACGTTTTACCTACTAAATCTCAATAATAGCTCCTGAAATCTTTTTGTACACGTGCTCTCATCATTCTTACCGGTAAACATCGCCAAGAATGCCTTTACAACTTAAAATATTGTACATTCCCTGACAAGTTGTGGAACTGTGCATACCTGGGCGTGATTTTGCAGGTTGCTTAGATTTGGCCTCTTCGTTAACATTCTTAGTTATTTACTACCCTCTGGTGGAAGTTTTCAGAAGTAAATTTCTCTCCATATGTACATTGGGTCAATGAGGTTGGCTGTGTGTGCAATACAGGATTCAGAATAAATAAAGAAAACTGGCTACGTTTGAACAGAGTGGGCAAAATTGGTAAAAAACGTAAAACTCCAAAATACCAGTATTACCTAGTTCATTTTGCTTTGTATTGCCTTCATGAAAATATACATAACCTAATTTAATGCATTCTCCTTCTCAATGCTGTTTCAATTAGAGAATAATTCGATGAGATCTCTCCGTTCCGCTACCTACTGCGCATCCTACTGCGCAGCCTCCATCCTTTAAATATCAGAGCGGAGCGATCATGCTCATCTTTTCGTCCTCAAAGTGCCCAGATGGCGACAAGAGGGGAGGAGGGTGGGAAGAAGGTAATGTATATTTTCGTAAAGGCAATAGAAACCAAAATCAATCAGGAATGACGAAGTCTAATGAATACATTAAATTAGTTAATGGATATTTTCATGGCAACTAGAAACTCCAAAATGAAATACTGGTATTTTGGAATTTCTAGTTGCCATGAAAATATCCATTACCTAATTTAATGCATTCCGCAGACTTCATCAAAGGCGGCGGGCACCATCTTGACAAAGCCCTCTCGGGTAGCGAGCGAACCTCCAATCTTCGGAGGGAATAGGCAAGTGCTAACAGGGGGTTTATAACACACGACAGACAGCAACAAAAGGCCCGATGCGGTACAAATTACCTGCCTGATGGGACATGTCTCGTAGGTAGTAGGAAGAAAAAACATGGATTGTGCCAGGATGCGGCTTCCACGATCTCGGGGACGGCAATGGTTCTGTGGTGAGCCCCCAGGAAGCAGAAATGGCCCATAGTTCGTGTGCAATTAATGTTCAAAGCGTCATAGGCTTGTACAATGATGGTCTTAATCCAAGTCGGAACATCCGGGAAGACATTTCACCAGATCGAGAAGTAAATGAAATAAAAAGCTGTGTGCGGCTTCAGGTAAAACCGTAAGGCCCCAACGGGACACAGCATGCGCTCTCAATCATCCCCGAGACTGGTTGTGAGAGCCAGAATGATAAAAGGCATGGTCCTTTCGGAAGGTCTTTGGGTCTTAGCTCGAAAGGAGGAGCAAGGGGTGTGACGCTGGAGTTGTTGTCTAAGAAGAAACAGTCGGACGAGTTGCCGAGAGGGCTTGTAACTCACTACACCGCAGGCATGCAGAAAGGGCAATGAGAAAAACCGTCTTGCAGGTCACGTAACTGAGTGAAGAGGCAGATAGAGGTTCGTACGGGGAGGCAAGCAAGGCATTGAGGAATATGGATAAGTCCCAATCTGGGAACTCCTTTCGTTGCCTAGGTCGGTCAATCAGGAACTACCGGATCATAGATGTGATGCGGAAGTCATCAATGAGATGGAAACAACCAGCTGCTTTAAAGACGGCATTAAGGGCAGAACGGAAGACTAAAATAGTGGAACCACGAAGTCCATCATGAAACATGAAAACTAGGAAGCAGAGGAAGTCGGGAACAGGGGTACCGACTGGATTAACCTGTTGAGAGAGACACCAATGAAACCAACGGCGCAAATTGCTTTCGTAGATTTTTGAGGTTGAGGATCGGATTGCACTGGAAGCAATGCAAAGGGCCTAGTTTGAAGAAACTCCCGTTGCTTCAAGGAATCGGATGAAAGGAGACACCCATGTAGCCGCAAGGACTGTGGTCGCCCATGTTGTATTGTGCTGCCGTGCTGAGTCAGCAGGTCCAGAAGTGGAGGCAGGGATCGTGGTGTGTCTATGAGGAGGCTGAGAAGATCTGGAAACCATGCTGCTGCTGGCCAATCCGGGGCCACCAGGAGAAGCGGTCGGAGGTTGCTGCTATTTTGCGCAGTATCAGAGGCAACAGCCAGGGTGGGGGAAACACGTACGCAAAGAGATGGTCCCAGTTCATGGTTAAGGCGTCGACTGCCCAAACTCTGGGGTATGGGATCGGCCTGACGAAGAGGGGAAGTCTGGCACTGAACCTCGTGGTGAGCAGGTCGACCATTGGTTGTTCCCAGATCGCAAACAAGGCGGTGCATATGGAAGAGTGCAAGGTCCATTCACTGGCCGGAGGTGACCGGCGGGATAGGAAATCGACCGCAACACTGCAATTCCCAAGGATATGTAGAGTAAGGGAGCAATGAGGGAGATTCAGAGATGAAAGATTTCGGACGTCAGAATGTGTAGGGACCGAGAGTGAGTTCCCCCCGTGGTGTTGTCAATGTGGATCTGAACAACCTGGTCGGTAATGAGGTGGTGAAAGTGCGGGAGATCAAAGAGGACCACATGGAGCTCATGGAGATTGATGTGGTTGGATAGTATATGTGGTGCCCATGTTCCGGATGCAGTGTGAGTGCGGATGTGAGCTCCTTATCCCTGTCTGGAAGCATCCGTAAAAAGGTGGAGGTTCGGGATCAATTTGTGGAGATGTCGCGGAGAGGTGGAGAATGTCCATCCACACAGCGAGGGTTTGGAACGGGAAGTACGGTTGTAGCCGTCATGGCGGGAGTGGAGGGCATGTGCGGATTGCCCCATTCCTCGGTCTGAAAGTAAAGTAGGAGATGGGCCAACTACCGTCCATAAGGGACCAGATCCACCAGGGAATCTATGGTGCCTATGATGGAATCTAGGCCGTGGAGGGAATAAATCAGTAGTCGAAGGGTATGGGCGACCGAGCGTAGACTGGTTACTCGATCTGGTGACGGCATGGCAATGCTGTCATGAAGATCGAAAAATACCCCAAAGAACGTAAATGCTTGATGGGTAAGAGCCGGGATTTGGAGGTACTGATGCACCATCCCAACCTGGTTAAAAGAGACGTGACAGGTGTGTAGGTTGTCAAGAAGCGCGGACCGATCCTGATGCGGAAGCAGCCAGTCATCTAGGAAGGCATGCACACGGATACTTTCTGACGAGCGTAAATATGCGGGGGACTGCATTTAGCCCGAAGGGAAGACAGAAAAATGTGAAAATGGCGCTGTTGTTGAGGAAACGGAAAAGGTATCGACCGAGGCGTGAAGCGGAACGTGTAGGTATCTGCAAGGTCGAGGGAAGTTCCAATCGTGGGGAAGTAAAGAGAGCCGGATTGATGCCGTCATTTCCATCTGGAAATGTGGATTCTTGACGTAATGGTTGAGTGGTTTGAGGTTGAAGATGAGACGTGGTTCTCCCGTCTTTTTGGGACAAAGAAATATGCCGCTGTAAAAGCCCGGTTGAATTGGAGAGGGAACAACGTAAACGGCGTGCTAGTGGAGAAGGCCTTGAATCTCGGCAGAAAGAGCCTGAGATGGGGAACACTCTAATTCCCAGGATGGAAGGCATACAGGAGGTGGATGAATGAATTCTGGACGGAACCCTTCGGACACTGTCAAAAGCACTACCGGATCGTTAGTGATGGCTTGCCAGGCTGTTGTACAGAAACGCAAATGACCTCCCACTGGTTGTAAGAAGGGTGGAATGTCAGTATCCGGACCAACCCCAATGTCGTGGAGGGGGGAGGTATAGCAGCGCCACCAGTCTGGGGTGTTTGGCTTGCCTGGGAATTGCTTCCTTCCGCTTCCCTTACCGCCGATCTGAAAGGGCAAAGTAGGCGTTGAAAGAGCAACAGGATGCTCCTTCGCTGGCTTCTGAACAGTGTGGTCATCTTTATGGGCACCGGGACGTCCATTGGAAGAGGGACAAAACCTCTTGTTGTGCTGAAGCGAGGTTTTGGCTTCCTGGAGATGTCGAGATGCGGTGCCAGCTTGGGGATCTTCCTCTGAACAAGGTGTCTGACTTGTAGATCGGGAAGTTGCGGAGCGCATGGTATGTCGAATTGTGTAAATTCGGTACGGTGTAGAGTGCGATTTCCCAGAGCAGAAATGCAGAGTGGAATAAGGCATCAGTGGACCATTTGGTTGAATGATAGGTCGCAAAACAAGCTTTGTGGAACACATGATTAATCAGGACGGCCAATTGCTTGGTTCGGCAGGGGGAGGGTCAGCATTAAGGTGTTCACAAAGTGCATTAGCCACCGTGTTTAAGATGTCGGCCTGAGTCGCGGCTCAAACCCGAGTCGGAGAAGGCGATCATTGTCACAGAGGACGAAGATCGGGACTGCTGCACGCCGGGGCAAGAACAAAGCGGAACCGAAGTCCATCTTGGTTTCGACGGTTAAAAATTCCGATTGGGGTAAGTTTCAAAATTCCAAGGATTTACGGTCCCTTCTCTTGAAGGTCGGAAAAATGAAGCTTCCTTGTCAGGTCTAGGTAGCGGTGGTCCATATCAAGCTCCAAACTGGATCCGTTCCCCAAAAGCAAGCCCCGGTGCGCAATAGGGTCGTTAGAAGCATAGTGGAGGAAGCTGATGGGACAATTGATCCCGAAGTCCAAAGCCCAGACCCCTGGACAAACCCCGGTTCTTACAAGGCAAGCAGGAGTTGGGAGCAGACTTATACAAGAAGCAATCTAGGACAATACTTTCTACAATCTTTAATAGAAAGCCAGATGTCCGCCAGATGAGATGTCCGCCAGACTGTATTCAGTAGGGAGGCCTGGCTGCGGGCTACCTGGGTCCAGAGAACGGTTGGATCAATAAGACGAGTGATCTTCTTCATCAAAGAGAGAAAGCAGGCCGTCTGGATAAGCTGGAATCAGAGCAGAGAGGGGTGCCAGATATAAGATCGGAGCAGGCACCGGCACCAGATCCTGGTGGACGAAAGGTCCGGGAATCGTATTATCGGTGCGAAGTTTCTTGGTTGAAGAAGCTACCCATGCCCGAGTGTACGAGGAAAGCTCCGGGGTAGAAGATTGTTTGCATTTAAAGATGCGGATCGCAGAATCCATTAAAGAGCTCACCTGTTCCCTGGAAAGCAATTCCGCCAACTGGGCGGATCGCGGAGGTGCGGATGGCTGCGAGGATTGTGAGGACAAGTCAAGTAGCAAGGACAGAGGGGACGAACCCTTCATTGCAAGCTTACGAGCTTTGACCTGAATCTTGAGCCGTGAGTAAAGTTCCTTGGCCTGATGCAACTAGTTTGACAGAGATCACAAGTCTGCGTCCTAGGAGGATTGCCCACAAAGAATTGGCGAAGTAGAAGCCGTAGACGGTGGCGGGACTGCTGGAACCGTGTTTCCATAGGAGAGTGGTTCCAGCATCGGAGCATTGGAACGCACAAGGATCTGGCTAAAGTCCAAAGCCACACATTATTCCCTGGATCAAAGGAATCAGGGCCGCAATGGGCTAGGAAGGCACCGGGGAAACCAGCGGTTTAAATGGTGTACCCTTCGCACGAGGCGTCATCCTTGTAACAGCACACGTCGAGGTGTAGAGAAGAAAAGATGAGCAGGATCGCTTACCTCTGATATTTATAGGATGGAGACTGTGCAGTAGGTTGTGCAGTGGGCAGCGAGACGGAGAGATCTCTTCGAATTATTCTCTAATTGAAACAGCATTGAGAAGGAGAATGCATTAAATTAGGTAATGATATTTTCATGGCAACTAGAAACGATTTTTATGCTTTAATAGTGGGATAATGAACATGTGAGAATCAACTAAAATCTACTACCTATAGACAACAGTGATGTATTACTCAGCAAAAGTTTACTTTAGCTTCGATTCCCACAATAATTACGTGTAGAGTAGTTTTAAATTACGGTTTATCATCTATATCGAACAATGGCTACCGAAGTGCCTTCTTTTACTGTAACATGGAAAGATAACGAGTGAAGGACTCTGAATCAAAGTAAACTAGCTTAAGCCAACTCAAGTAATTCACTCGCTCTCGTAATAATGAAAAAAAAAACTTGATCTTACATTCAGTTTATTCTAGAACAGAAGCATCCTGGATCCATACATCAATGAATCTATTTAATCGTTGCACCGATTAGAAGTACTTTCAAAACCACTTTGTGAGCTAGGTTAAATTTTCTGTTCAAAAGTTAACCAAGAGCCCTGTAAAACGTCATGGCCCGCATGAAGGTCTACATTACGTTATGGCCATACTGTGGATTAGGGGAAAGTTCAATATTCCACGTTTCTAGGCTAAAGGAACTGTGCATAATTTTTCATTATGGTTTGGACGAAAAATGCAAATGGCAAAGACCCTTCACGAGCGGGTATGAATGCTTGACACGAGATGTTAATAACTAACGGTGGGTGCAGAAAGCCCACAAAATGCGCGATACTTGCAGACGCAACCTTTGGGATTTGTGGCAAGTTTGTAGCATTAAAATCGCTATCAGTGGCAGATCAGGTAAAAAGTATGGGATCTAACTGGTGCTTTCACAAGCAGGAGCATGTTTCTGCCATTGTCGGTAGATCTCACTGAGGCAAATCTCACGGCATGAAAGGTACTGTCATTTCAGACGCTCCGGTGGCACGATTTCTTCAGCGACTATCATGCGTTTTGTGGTCCGTCTGTATTTGCTCTAAGTCCTTAAACGAGACGCAAGTTTTACCAGATTTCTCTGAGAAGCTGAAAGCAACCAGCAAAACAAAGCCGAGTGGCTAGCGTCACAGGAAGTTGAATGGAGTGTCTGAATATGGACAAACGAGATAAAAAAAAGTGCTCACACTAAGTTTATACTGATATCAAAGCCAGAAGAGGTTTTGAAAGTTTCTTAAGGCGACTTATGCACAACCGTAAGAGATGCAGTCACTCAGTAGGGTACCTGTGAATTACGAACAAATTTGAAAATGTTCATTGTTGAAATTAAGTTCAACTTGTTGATATATCTTCATTAACCTACAATAACTATTGGGATAGTCGATGGGAAATTGTTTATAAGAACATGGAAACTGTTATAAGAAACTTACCATTTTTATACTTATATTTTTACATTTATACTGAATCAAGCTTCTTGGATATGTTCAAGTGTACAACAGTTACTGTTGCTATTCTTTTTTTTAAATTTAGTTTTAATAATATTCTTTTATCCCATTCTAGTTACACTGACAATGTGAAGAAATATTCTACTGTTTTAAAAGACCAGCCTCAAAAACCTATCGATAGAGCAATATTTTGGATCGAATACGTCATCCGCCATAATGGTGCTTATCACTTAAGAACGGCAGGAGAGGATCTAAACTTCTGGCAGTACTTTTTGTTAGACGTCATTGTGTTTCTTGTTTTTGTAGCAGCAATTTCTTTAGCAACTTTTGTGTGTTTGGTCAGAGTGTTACTAAAAAAGGTCGTTCGACCAAATAACAAGAAAATAAAATAAAGTCGTCTGTATTGTTAACGAGAATTTCTTTAAACATAATTGATTCCCAGTGAGGCACATGTGTGTTTACTAAAATAATTTGTATCCTCTTCCACGATTAAGAAACTGAACGTTTGTTAATAATCTGTTGATTTATATCTACTCACAATGAACTTTTAGCATTTATCACAAACTGGCTGAAATGCCCATTATTTTGAGATGCAAGTGCCAATTACGATGGGAATACGCTTTTTACTTGACGGTTGCAATTATATGAGTTTTGGGGTAACAATTTCATTCCGTGCAAAACTCGTAGGTAAATAACAGTGTGTATTATCCTACGAAAATCATTAATACATACTGTATAATGCTTATGCAGGCTTTCCATAAAATAAGTGACTGGAAACTTACGGAATTAACCTAAATGGATATACTTTCTGAGATGTGGTGACGTTTTCTCCGATAAGGCTAATCATATTTAGTTATCGTAAATACGGGTCATGCTAGGCAAAGCAGCAATGCCAATGTAGTAAAAATGTGTAACGATTTTGGCCATGCTTCATCAAATTTTCGAATTAACTGTTCATAAACACTGTTTATACTTAGCTTAAATTACTTAGCATAATTTGCGCTCATCCTACGCATTATATAAAAAAGTAAAATAACATGGCATAGTCAAATGGCTATAAAGTGGCTCATATGTAAGTTACAAAATTTTTAAAGATTTTTGGAAAGAAAACTTCTCCTTTTGGTAAGCCTCAATATACATAGTTAAATTGAATAGGAAGTCTGCAGAAGCACTTAAAATTCTTTAGTCAAGTACTAAATGTGAAACACAATTTATATTTTATGTAAAACGAGCCATACCGTTCGCTTTGCTCACTTATATAGATGTCGACCCATGCTTCATACATGTAATTTCTTTTAATCCACAGAGCATCAAAAGTCGATATACTGATCATTTCGATGCAAACTAATTGCATTGTTACTCACAAATCGTTCACCATAGTCCTAAGCAATAGGAATTGATGAACGATGTATTTCACCTACATCATTCAAAACGTATTGTCTGCTTGCCTCTTTCCATGTATATAGGCCTTCTCTTCCGGAAGTAAGAGGTGTCTTGGTTTAAGAGGAGTAGATGTATGCGCACACATACCTGTATGCACATCGTACGTTTCTAATGATGTAGATATAATAATTATTAAAAAATAACGTAAATGATATATCTTCATAGGACCTTTCTTGTAGCAAATTTTCTGCTGAATATTAGTCTTTTAAAAAACTATAGGTAATTAATTTTCTTTGCTACCACCATACACTTTTCTTTACTTCCATCCTAACCTCAGGATGGATACAAGAAACTATGGGCGACAGTTTACTGAACGTGAAAAAAAATTCCATCTCGCCCTGCAAGCTTTGTGAGAGGCCCCCGAGCAAAACGAGCATCAACAGGCAATTCCTTATTTCAGGCAAAATCCAATATTTATTTAACACTACTCAAACCCATTTGCCCCTCAGTCGTCTTTGCCGTTAGGTACCATCAAAGTTCATCAAGAAAACTTATCAGACAAAAAATCAACTAACCTATATGAAGAGTGGATCAACGCAAAACTATCCATAGCCCAAAGTGCCGTAGGATAAAGTACGAAAATAAAAAAAAAAATCGTTTAAAAACGATGTACCCAATTCAAACGCTGATTGACACAGAAAATTGAAAGTATTTTTTTTAAGTCAGCAAAAAAACGAATGCTAGAACATATAAAATTACGTTCAAAACGAAAATAAAGGCACTACACCTCCGAATAGCAAATATTTGAAAAGAAAACTTCTGATTATTTTACACCACTGATATCCCCACCAGGCCCCCGAATCGAGACCCTGGTGTTCCCTCCCCCCCCCTCCCAACGATACAGATCCCACGAAAAAGTGTTGAAAAATATGCGCCCTTTCCCACCCTTTCTCTGGCAGCCCCCATAATCCCTGAAATACCTTGGTAGGAGGAAACCCTTGAAAATCAGACGCCTGATGCCCATACTCCTCCCCAGCCCTCCGAGAAAGCCCAGCACTCTGAAAGAGACGCCCTTACCATTCCATCGAGACCCAGCACGCCAGGCTGTTATTCGAGACACTCCAAGGTGATAACGAAGTGAAAGATGTGTTTCCAGAGCTTCTCGAACATCCAGGAGCTTTTTCGAGATCCGTAACCCTTTCCTCCATTTTGGAGACCAAAGGCATGAAAAGTCATCTACGGCTCCCACGGACAACATTTAACCATTTGGGCTGCAAAAATGACACCCATGTCGCCCACGCAACACTACCTCCACCTGCCATCCTTCCTTCCCCTCTCCTATGGGTCCTACAGGGGAATTCCCTCAGGTTAAAAGTAATATGGGGTTCAGGAATGGTTATACCTTTGAACTCCTATAACCCTTTTCCTAATGACCCTATCATCATGCACCCAACACCCATGCCACATCCACACACCCCTTCACTACCTCCCCCTCCCCTACCTGCAAGCCCCACAGGGAAAGTCCCCCCACACAGGCTAAAAGCAACCAAGTGGTATGTGATACAGTTTTACGGTTAAAGCCAATACAGGTTTGGTATTATCACGATTGAAATTAGTAAGCAGCCAGCCCAGTAACGTTGCCATTCATGTGTTCCGATTCCTGTGAGGGACAGTACAGTTTGCAAATCTTAAACTTGGCGGATGTGTACTAGTGTTTACCTTAACGATTTGGTTAAAGGGTTTAAAAGGGTTAAAGGGTTTAACGAGCGTTAACCACTCCTGGTCATCTGCCCGAAGCCCTAAGGCCCTATGTCTGCAACAGCCAGATCTGCAACGATTTGTGTTGTCCAACAACAATGAAGAATTCAACAATGTCATCTGGGACTGTAAAAAATTCTGCTCAGACGTTTGTTCGAAAAACGGGATCCATAAGAATGTGGGTCTTATGGAAAGTCTTGACCGGTTGTTATGCAGTATTTGAAAATAATACCATCGTTTCTCTTCATTGTTGTTTCACCCACTTTTCACCAAAGCCATTAATGATCGTGACTGCTCTCAAATTTTTTTTTCCTGTTACAACTCTCACCATGATGAGGTCTATGTGTTGAGCACTAATTTGTAGGCTTACCGGCCAGAGTTGGATCGGGTCACCTGGTCAACTGGGTCGCTGGATCATTCGGGTCAAGTTTTAGGCCGGATCACCGGGTCACCGCACCTGGAATTTCGGGTCAGACCCATTCACCCGGAAATTCGGATTAGATCTGGTGACCTAGCCTGACCTGGTGAGCTGAACTGATTCAGATCACCAACTAAGCCTTAGACTAAAATAATTGAATTTTCTTCTTGTGTTAGTACCGAAAGTGATTGCCACTGTTTCTACGGAAAATATTTTACGGTTCTTTGGTATATCCAAATAATAATAATAAGAAAAAATAATAAACAAAGTTACATTTTTTTTCCAAGTAGAGCCGGCTTTACTGAAATTTACTGCTAAATTCCTTTTTTTAAGCTTAATGATGTATTATTATATTTCCAAGCGTTTCAATGAAGAAGATAATATATGTTGCAAAGTTAATTTGCGACAGTTGGTGAAAGCTGGCTTAACAATCCAGAGCAGCAGTAAGGCTTAACATTTACACAACAATTTATTCTATCTGGTGAGAGAATGTCGGTTGAGATCTCATTTAAGACGAGCAAATCCAGGATTTTACTCTTGTAATATTGTCTGTTCGTTACATTGGCTAATTCATAATTCATCATTCAGCATTCAGCATTCATTAGCCGGGGAAAAGGTGGGGGGGGGGGGGGTGCAAAAGAGTGGTATTTGATTAATTAAAGTGAACAAGTAAAGTATTTGTTGCAGTTAAAAAAAAAACTGCTGAATGGACGTCTCAAAGCAACGAAAATTGCAGTGAAGATGAGGTACTTACAGGGATTTACAGTACCAAATATTTCTCGGACCTTATTTTCAGTTGGTTCCTTTCCTGCCCAAGATCACTGGGTCAACCCAGGTCCAGCCGTGTCAATCCCGATCTGACTGGGTCAGCACAGCAGCCAAGTCTGGCCTGGTCACTTGGTTAAGCCATGTTGGTCGGGTGACTCGGTCCAACCGGATCACTGGGTCAATCCAGAAAGCCAGATCACCGGGTCCCGGATCAACCTATTTTCGGGTCACAGGGTAACTGGGTCAAAAAAAGTAACCTGGTCCAACTCTGTTACCAGCCATGTTAAATTGGAAAACTTGGGACAATACGGAATGTCCTCTGACAACTCTCACCACGGTCAGGTCGATGTGACGAGCAACCGATTTTTAGGCTTAGCGGCCATGTTGAATTAGAAACCATGGGACAATTTTGAATGGCTCTCGTGAAAGTATCCTGTAAAGGACAGTCAATGGAATATGTGACTAACGACTATTATTTTTCCTCTGACAATTCTCACCACAGTCAGGTCGATGTGTTAAGCGACCAATATTTTAGGCCTAGCGGCCATATTGAGTTAGATCGCGTGGGACAATATTCTGAATCACTGTCGTAACAGTATCCTATAAAGAACAGTCCATGGAATATATGAGTAACAACTATCACTGTGAATATGAATTCTAGCTTGACGATTAATGAGCAAATAACGGTTCTTAGATTTTTTCTAGTCAAACTTGGACATTTAAACTCTCAGTAATGAACGTCCCCAACTTCCTATTTTTGTTGCTAAATAATTCGCGTGTTGTCGAAATTCATGCAACCGGTGTATACGCGTAGTCCCAAACAGAAATTAATGATGTTGTGATGTGATTAAAAGTACTTTTGGGCCTTGTAATTTTCTAGCTTGTGCATTCATCATATGTTGATGGCAACATACACAGATACATACAAATACAGATGTATTTGAATTCTTCAAGCAAAACAAGCTTATTGGTGGAATGTGCATAAATACGGCGCAGCTCGTTTTTTAGTCCAGCTACTTTTAACGCCGTATTCATGCCCATTCCTCCAATAATCTTGTTTTGCTTGAAGAATTCAAATACATCTTCCATAAGTATCTTAGCAATGGGTTTCCGTTACCCACTATCAGTAAATATAATAACTTTAATTGGCTCTCCACCTCTCGGAAACAACAACATAAAACCGGATTTCTTGTTGCGCCTTACATAAGAGGAGTTACTGAACCACTTCGCGCGAAGTTTTACACTGATAATGTGTGCCTAGTTAGTAAAAGTAGCCGTGCTCTTCACAGCCAACTTCAGCCTCCCCCCCCCACCCCTCCCAATACCAGTACTTTAATATTCCTGCCAGATTTAAAAAAAGACACCATTTATGGCATACCATGTGCCCATTCTGGATGCACAGCCACCTATGTAGGACAAAGTAAACAGGAAATATGTAAACGACTTAGTTCCCACAAATCAAACTTTAAATCAAGGAAACAGGAAAATTCACTGGTTCAACACTTTCAAAAAACAGGGCATGAACCCGAAATTTTGCAAACAAAAATTTTATTTCAAATTCCTCACACCAAAACACGCGAAAATTTGGAAACACTTTGTATCCATTTAACCAACCCACCTGTTCATAATCACTTACTACCTACAGCCAATCACCTACAAGACTACATTAAGTTAT
Organism: Lithobius niger; assembly: GCA_023313725.1. Classification (NCBI taxonomy): domain Eukaryota; kingdom Metazoa; phylum Arthropoda; class Chilopoda; order Lithobiomorpha; family Lithobiidae; genus Lithobius; species Lithobius niger. The sequence goes on from JAHWFP010228261.1 coordinate 14,236, forward strand.
GCAATGACGCTAGCATCAATACATTTCCACCAATCAAAATCCAAGGACCCACTATTTAAAGCATTGCCAACCGAATTCTCTCTCATTCGACCAGCAGACTTGGCTGAGTTAGGTGTGACTGTTGGCACATTCTTTCGAATTGTGCTGACTTTTATTTTATTTGGGTTTAGTTTTTAGCATGGAACCTTGCATCCTTATGACTTGTGAGTTTTATTTCCATGGCCCTGCTCTGCTGTTATTTTATTAACCTTTATTTTTATTTTTAAGTTGTTTGATATGTTTTAAATCCTTCACCTGAAAACGGTTCCGACCTTGGAACCGAAACGTCGTGATTTCGTTGTTTCACCAGCACTTGATGGTTACTCTGTTTGTGTTTTTAATAATTAAAGTGCTTTTTAACTTTCTGCTTTTTGTTTTCATATTGACTCCCAGAATAGTTGCCATCTTTACTTTCTTGAACAGACCGCTCTTCCTTCAGTGCGTGAGGTAAAGGACCTCGGGGTTTGGTTTACCTTCGACCGTAAGTCATCACTTCAGTGCCAAAATGTGTAAACCATGGCGTTTAGACGCATGGCAATTGTTAATAAATGCTTCACTTCTTGTAATAACCTAATTAAGATTTGGGCCTTCAAGGTGTTTGTGCAACCACTCCTTGAGTATGCAACTCCAGTATGGTCCCATCACCTTTTAAGCGACATTGATAAAATAGAATCTGTGCAACGTCAGTTCACAAAACGCCTGCATGGCCTACGCGATCTAGATTGCCGTACTCGCCTTGCCAGGACAGGACTGGATCTCTTAGAGTTGAGAAGAATTCGTTTTGACCTAATTTTGACCTTTAAAATCCTGAGGGGTTTGATTGCCGTAAATCTACCTTTTTTTGACGTTGCACCACTCACTAATAGAACCCGAGGCCATAGTTGGAAACTGGCAGCCCAGTTCGCGCGCACAAATTGTCGTCGTAATTTTTTTTCTGTACGTGTTGTCCGTATCTGGAATTCCCTTGGGGCAGACACTGTGGACCAACCTACAGTGCGTGGTTTTCGTCGAATGCTGGAAAAAGAAAACCTATAACCCTTACTGCGACACCCATTCTCTGAACTTTAGAAATATGGTTGTTAGCCCGTTCCTCCATTTTCCATTTTTACCTTCACCATTACAATTCCTTCGCTTCATCAACAGGCTCGGTATTAGAGGTTTACCCTAAGGCCCTTCCGTGTTCTTCCATTTAAATGTGAAGAAATTTTTAATTATTAAAAAAAATATATATACACACACTTGCCCTGGCACCCTCTCCCGCACCCCCTGAAAATGACGCCCAGTGACATTTCCCCTATAGTGCAGCTCCGGAAAATTCGCATTCGACGAAAAAAAGCCATGAGAAATCCAGCATTCAGTAAGCAAGTAACCCTATATTTTAAGTTATTCCTTTGAAACAATTCATCTCGGTACCGTGCATGGCGACATTGTTGCAAGCAACGATTGCTGCCGCCCACTTAAAAAGTTTGTAACGAGAGTTGGTGGCTTCTGGTTTGCAGAAGCGAGCTCTGATCGAGGCCTCCCCCAAGGGAGTTGCCTCAGTCCTTTGTTATTCGCAGTTGCCATTAATGACATCCTGCTCGAAATTGGTGAGTAGAACAACATCGTGTGCTATGCAGATGATGTTGCGTTGTGGTTTGCTGGGAGTGATCCTGGCAGCTGTTGCCAGTGTGCCCAAGCAACTGGTGCGCGCGTGTCGAGTCTCCTTAGAGAAACAGGTCTGCTGTTGGCCCCGTCCAAGACGGAATTGGTCGTCTTCAGTAGGTCGCGAGGATGGTACCACACTCCCTTGTTCATAATAGTTGATGGTGTTGTTGTTAATCAGTCCTCGGGTGTTAAGTATCTTGGTGTCTTTCTTGATGAGCGCCTGGAATGGGATAGACATGCTGCCATTCTCAAAAACAAGGTCAGGGCTAGGATGTCGGTGTTGAAGAGACTCTCGAGGATCGAAGGTGTTAGGCGCGGCCCCTTGGTCGCAGTTTACAGGACTTTTGTACGATCCACTCTGGATTACCATCTCCCATTTTTATGCCATGTTCAGAGGCATATCCGGTCTCTGCAGGTTGTGGTAAACGACTGTCTTCGGATTGTCACGGGTTGTCTGATTTCGACTCCTGTGTGTGCACTCTGGGTTGAGTGCTGTGAACCCCCACTACATCTTCGGGCTGCTGAGCTCCTGTGTGCTCTGTGTGTGCGCAATGCCAGCAGGGGAGCGAGCGACCCCGTTGGCCGTGTGGTTAGGGACTATTTTAGTGTTCGACCCCCCAGATTGACCCCTCAGGATTTGGTGTAGCTCTCCTGCAATGGGTGTCGCATGTGGCCCCACTTCAAGTGGCGCGTGTCACTGTCTTCTGTCCGTGGGCCTGGTGCCCAGAGCTGCAGGAAATATTCGCTGGCCCTCCAGTAGGATGCGGAGAGTTCTGCGATGCTTCGTTTGATCCGCCAGCTCCTCTGGGGGAATTGGTGTTGTCATACCATCTCTGAAAGTGTTCTTGAGCCGAGGGTTACGACCAGTCTTCTCTAGCACTGTATGTGAGCTATGCGCAATTTCTGTTGCACTGGATGTAGCTTTGGATCTCGACCTCCCGTCCTTTACCATCTACACTGATTCGCTAGCGGCAGTAAACTGTCTGCGCTCTGCAGTCGTGGCAGCTGATCTGTGTGACCTAGTTGTCAGCGAGGTTTGCCAGAAACTGTGGGCTGCCTCCAGTCAAGGACCAGTTCACCTTTTCTGGGTGAGAGAGCATGCTGGGGTAGAGGGGAATGTACAGGCGGATGGCGTAGCCAGGGTTACCTTTGAAGACAGTTTGCAGGTGATATCGCCAGTTGTATTCCCAAGGTCGAAGCGGGCAGGTCTTCGTACCTGGTTTTTGGGGGAGTGGGAACGAGAGTGGCAGTCAGCTACAACGGGTCGAGCTCTTTTTGGGGTGCAGCCTCATTGTGTCATGCGGTCGTTGTTGGAAGGCCTCCCTGTCTGGATGGGACGAATCCTGTCTAGGCTCCGGACTGGGCATACGTTACTGCGGGCCCACCAGTATCGTCTGGGCTGGTCCCCATCCCCTGAGTGCATCCACTGTCATACTGACCACACTCCCGAGCATCCCCTTTTCGTCTGCAGGGCACTACAGCCTCACAGGATGGGTATTTCGCGGTACATCAGCGCTAGTCTCACAATTCGCGACCTCCTCTCCACGGATGGGAACTGTGGTGGAATGAATCGTTTGCGCGCAGTAGCAGTATTTGTTAAGGCGACTGGCGTGGCAATTTGACCTCTGCACATTTCCTACTCCACAGTGACAGTCCTCTTGAGTTAATGCAGTTGTAGTTGGTGTTTGTTGTATTCTGGATTGGTTAGTATAATCTGTGTAATGGTGTTTGCATTTGATCGGTTGTTCACGAAGTTTGTGTAGTAGGGAGCATAACTTTGGGCTGAGGCTCTAATAAACAAATTTCAAATTTCAAAACAATCTGGCTGTTGCAGACATAGGGCAGCTTCGGGCAGATGACCAGGAATGGTTAACGCTCGTTAAACCCTTTGAAACCCTTTGAAAAACAATTCACCTCCTTTCTGGAAGTGAACATTTAAGAAATAAATGCGCCTTTCCATCGTATAAGGCTGTCAATTTCGAGGGGGGGGGGGCGGAACATAAATAACCACTCATCGTTTGGTTGAAAGGTGCCTGGTTTAGTAGACACTGGCTTTTTTTTTTTTTTTTAGCTGAAACGCCGACAATGGCACAGTCCACGCGACTAAAACTTTGTTGGCCGCTTTGGTACCACAACAATACCAAAAAAACGAACCCCAAAACGATGCCACAGGTCTGGTAAGTGGCGCCATCTCTTCGACAACTTTAGAAAGAGTGTTATAAGCCGAACTTGCAGTCCATAGACGGCGACATGTCAGATTTGGTAAGTGGCGCCATCTGTTCGAAGACGTTGGAAAAGTGTCCCAACCCGAATTTGAAGGCGAATCCCGTCAACAGATGACACTACAGGGTGGGGTAATTGACCGTACGACAGAATGGCGAGGCCGGTGACTTGGCCGCCTGCTCCGTATTATATATGTAGATTTTTATTTATTTCAAGGATGGTAGCCTTCCACAGGAAATCTGCCCTACAAATCAACAACAAAGCAAAGTCAAAACAACAAAACGCACCTTAATTGTAACACAATTGACCTGTCCCGAAACGACCAGTTGCCACCAAAAAGGCAACTACCGCCCGCAAACACCAGTCATTCCGTGACCCCGTATGAGGGTGCACTCCCAAAAGGGCCACCACATCCAAGTTCAGCGGATAGAAACGCTCTCGAAGACCAGAATAGAGGGTTCAGTTCAACAGGAAGTGCTCCCTCGTCTTAAGCTCCAGAGACAACAACAATGCAATCCTGCAACAATGAAAAAGCAACTGCCCATCAAAATGATACATGCTAAATCAAGACACACGCTAGTGCGCTGCCATGAAATAATAGACATGGGACGAAGCTTGGGCGGAACATGAACCTAATTATGCATTTCTAATGCCCAGTTTTATGAAGGAGTTTTCTGTCTACAAATTTTAGGCTTGATAATTTTTCCATTTTCTATTGTGCAAAAGCCGTTACAACAGGCAAATTGACACAGTTTGGTTTATTGTCTCTCCTTGCTTCACATACACTAAGTTTCTTCAATTCCATTTTTGCACACACTCGCTAACTAACGCTGATTTTCGTTCGCTAAGATCACTCTATCAGCTCTTTCCTTTCAGTTTTTTTTCCGTTTATTTCTACACCTTTTCCTTACATATTCCACAAGTTGCAAAGATTTCGGGCATGTTCGGAGTTATCTGCGGCATGCTTGCATTGCTTACAGTTAAAAGACATCTGTAATTTATGGCTGAGAACATACAACGTCTCACTGTCTATCTTCATCCTTATCTTTTTTCTTGAGGAATTTTATGTCTATAAATAATTAGCCGTTACATCAGCCAAATTAAGAATTTTTCGTAAGCGTTCGTAGTTCACATTTTGTCGTGCAGAAATCCAGTTATCTGTTGCTAAACCATGCGCAATGGCTGTTTGCCGCTGTTTGCCGCAATGACGAACGAGAACAATGGCTGTTTGGCCATCTGATTGGACTAGCCCAGTCACGTGATATGCACATCACAGCAAACAGCCATGGCGTGTGGTATAACATATCAGACCGCAATGAGCAGGGTGCACGTATTGTTGCGTAATCATCATCTAACGTGCATCCCCTTATTCTTACGCAATATACAACAACGTGCATGATTGATTATTTTGTCCTTTGTTACAGTTCAGCTTTTAGCTCGTCCAGGCTGTTAGAAACGCTCCCGAAGACCAGAATAGAGGCTGCAGTTCAACAGGAAGTGCTCCCTCGTCTCAAGCTCCAGGGACAACAACAATGCAATCCTGCAACAATGCAAAAGCAACTGCCAGTCAAAATGACACAAGATAAATCAAGACACACGCTAGTGCGCTGCCATGAAATAATAGAAATGGGACGAAGCTTGGGCGGAACATGAACCTAATTATGTATTTCTAATGCTCATTTCTTTCGCAAACAAAATTGGGTGGACAGTGCAAATACTGTACAGTGGTGTGAAAATTAATATAAACACTACATAATAAGACTTTAAAAAAAATTCCAAGTTACCTACAGGCACGATTTTTTTTGTGTTGCCTGAAGGGACCAGAACAGCAACTTTTTACGAGATTTTTTTAAATTTTAACTTGTGCACGTGAAAGCTGTGCACGTGCACATAATACACTCGAATTATAAATATCGGTAATTATGACAATTTTTCATCATATATTAGTAAAGCAGTGTTGATTTAGTAAATTAGTGTAAAAAAGTTTTTTTTTCTATCTTTAGTTCAGCCACAGGCTTGTTATTTAGAATAGTGCTGAAATATCGACTAGGAGTGTCTGGAACAATGAGACAAACAATGCAAAGTTCACAATCAAACAGCATTGTTGTAGGACTCATTGTTAAAACAACCTAACTTGAAGCTCAGCTAGAAGCGACGCTTCCCTTAATGTCATTTCCAAAATCTATTTAAATATAAAAAAGAAAGGCTTAATGAATGAAACTAGACACATAGTTTACTTCGCTCACTCTATTGGCGTCGATCCATGCTTTATATAATTTTCTTGATCTCCGGTGCATCACGAAACCGATTTTCGATGCATGCAATTCATTCGTTACATTCCTCAGCACACCTGAATTTCAACTACATCCTTCAAAACATGGTCTATTTATTTATTTGTTTGTGTTCACTTTCGTTAAGCTGAAGCTTCTACGAAGGTGAGAGTAGTGCTAAATGAAAGATTGAGAGAGCAAACCGAGAAACGCATGGAAAAGGTTTATTTATGTGGCAATCACTCGCTTTGTTCACTCTATCAACGCACCTCCTTGCTACTGCTTTTTCTGTGTACCCAGTCAGTTGAAGCAAAACCTTATATTTACTATATACTATTCACATCCAAGTTTCCTTCTGGTTGAAGATTTCCTGAAGTTTGAGGTCATAAGTAGTTTTAGAGTAGTTTTTCACGTATTTGAGGGTCAAACAATCAAGTTGCAGCATTGACAATAGGCCTATCCGAGTGTAATTGAATTGTCTTTCAACAACTGTTTGTGCGTAATCAATATTTAATTACGCAGCACAACTGCTTAATCAGGACACATGCTAGTATGTTCCTTTTCCACCAGTTCCTCTCTAAGTTATTGGTAACGAACATCAGTGTAAAGCAACAAACGTCAGCGTTCAATTGTAGATGTCAAAAGAAAATGATTCTTCGAAAGACGGGTTCTTTTCTTTTCGTTTAAACACCAGGCGTCGACGGCAAAATGAACGCGGAATTGTACCGACACTGAGTTACGTTAACTCCGGAATTTTCATAAAGACTGGCCCCTGTGTTGGACCCGGAATTACATTAACTCCGGATT